>VZTX01019272.1:291600-373636 GCA_013400915.1 Pardalotus punctatus | reverse complement strand
GCGGTAGCGACTCGGTCCCCGCGTCCGTCCGTGCCAGCCGCGCTGGCTGCGAGCGCTCCCGTGTTCTCCTGCCCTGCCGGACGCTTGCCCAGTGCTTTCATTGGCCATTCTGTCCCGATACACGTATTCCATAAATGTGATTTTTTTCGGGAGGTTGTGAGCGTCTGAAGTCGCTGCTCCGTGAGCCAATAGAAACGATGCGACCCTTCCACCTGCGTGCCCTGATGGCGTCGGGACGGTGCTGCCCATCTGCTCTGCTTGAGAAGGACACGTTTGTCAAACACTCCATCGCCTTAGCGTTCAGCTGGCTCAGTTCGTTTGTCTAATCAAAACACACAAGACTGTTACATTTTTAACATTAAAGAATAGCCAGAAAATCACTAAAATGCAAGCACGGTGATGATAAAGGAGGTGTACTGGCCCACCTTCACTCCTTATGGTGATACAAAGTATATTTTAAAAAATACCTTAAATGTTTAAAAGTGACGTAAAAGTATAAAAGCAGATGTCAACTTATTGGAATCAGTGTGGATTTACACTTTGGAAATATTATTTGAAGACCAAAGGCATAATCCAAAACAAAAATTAGTGGTGAAAGTAAGATTCATGTATTTGAGATCCACGTATGTAACCATCAAATAGACACCTCATTTTTTATCCTAAATGTCTCTATGGGCTTAACAGATGTTCTTTTCTGGATCCATAGAGAAGCAAAAAAAGGGGGAAAGAAAGGAAAAGCTTGACTTGGGCTACTATAGCTCTGAGAATTGTGCACTGTTCTTTGGAACCCAGGGCAGAAATCAGAGCCTGTGTTATGCTCCCAGATGCTTTTATGGTTAATTGGGAGAGCTTATTCTTTCTGGATCAGACAGCACCCACAGCAGGGATGGAGAGCAAACCAAAAATAAAGACTGGATCCTTGGTCTGAAGGAGCTCCTGCAACACTGAGGCCCATGACAGCAGCAGTTGGGAACTAAAAATGTTATCCTGCAATTGATGGAGAAATAAAAAAGATCCTCCAGTTCTTGGGCAATTACTCATGATGTACTTTTTCCTCCCACCTCTCCCAGGCATGCAGAGATTCACCAGAGAACAAATATGTTTTGAATGCAGACAGTGTGACCACATTAACGCACACATTCATGAACAGCCTCTGCTCACTCCTCCAAGAGCAAGCAGCACTGCTGCTGATCAGCTCACAACATTAGCTGAAAGTGAGAAATGCCGTGACTGGGATGATACTGCAGGTACATCCATCTCTGGGTTTGTTTTTTAATAAACAAGTTCAAGAAAGTTGGCTTATGGAAAATGAAGATGGAAAAAATGGCTAATATATCACAGCTGTAGTTTTAAGGTAGAAAACAGTTTAAACAAGCATTCCAGAAAAAGTCCTTGACAGATCAAACCCCACCTCAGATCCAGAATAGCTGAATGGTAATGCTTGTACTGAGAGACAGAAAGAAAGTGTAATTGCAAAGCTGAAAAAAAAAAAAAAACCCTCATTGATAATAAATCACAAAAGACATGTAGAACACACTTACTACCATCAACCCTGAAAGAAATACAGATTTCTTCAATAAAGACTGAGAGGAAAAAAACAGGACCATTGGGTATAATTTCAGAATACCATGGAGATGATGTCATGGCTCCCAGGGATGGAATGGGAATCAAACAAAGCTTCAGCCCCAAGAATTGAGAGTAAAATCAGTGGCTGACTGTCACGTACATACACAGTTCTGGCTTTGAGAAATCACAGTCATAAGCCGCTACTTCCACCAGAGAAAATACACAGGTCCTGAAACACCTCTGTTGGGTGGAAACCGACAGGCATAAAGAGGAGAGAGCATCCAAAAGGAATTCTAAGAGGCATTTTGTTATCAAAATGTACAAGTAAACAGTAGCAGGGAAGAATGAAAAGAATTGGTGAAAGAACTCTGTAAATATGCAACAGTGAAAGGAAAGGAAATACCCGGCCAAAGCTGAATTCTAAAAAAAGACAGATTTCTAAAGTAGGAGGAAAATGGGTTGAGAGAACTGTGATATAAACACAGCTCATACCTGTAAGTGCAAGCCCAGACTTGGACTAGAAACATATGCATTTTCTTGTCATTTTCCATGGTCTCTTGAAGACTAATTTCAACTTTAAACTGTTCTTAGAAAATGCAAGCTTTGTCCCCAGAGAGAAAAGAGAGCTGAAAGCTACCCAAAACACTGCTTTCAAAGTGACAGATGTGGTCAAGACATCTCCTACCCCCAGAGGCTTTGCTCGGACATTGGCTGATGGAAAGGAAAATGCTTGTGAAACTCCAGAACTGAGCTGTGCCAGCTGTGCAGTGCCCAGGGGCTCTGTCTTGCCCTGCCTTCACAGACACTTGGGTTAGAAATGCTACTCTTGTGCACAAATACCAGCTTCAAGATTAGCAGGGTCTTCAGCTCTCCTGATGCTTTTGAAAGCTGCTTCAGTTACTCTGTTGTAATATCTGCAACACTGGAACTTACCCTCAAACCAAAATAATTTTAAAGAATAACATAGGCAGTGTGTAATGAACTGTCCAAGAATGCCTGTTATGCTACAGAGGTTAACTCCTGAAGCAATTCCTACAGATGTCCTAAGAAACGGGCTCACATTCTTGCTATTGTCACTCTTTTATTGAGCCGTGCTCTCTTTCCTCTCCAACAAGGCAATTTCTTCATAAGGAATGAATCAGTTTTGTTGAGCAGACATGGAGGAGGGCAGAGAGTTTTAGTTGTGGGGCTCTGAACTTGGGAACCCAAGGAGTTTTCTTGTCCTAAAACTACAAAAGTAGTGATGAAAACAAGAATGGGAGCAACTGCAAGCAGTCCTCACTTCCAAAAGTAACTGTGAAAAGTGCTTTTCTAACCTCATAATCAGTCACCTTTTCTTTTTCCCAGACCCTGCGCATTTTCAACAGCTCAGCAATAATATCTAGAATTCAGCTGGCAGGTATTTGGGCAAAATTCTAGAGGACCTTTGCAGAAGACAATGGCTTCCTGGATTGTTTCCAGTCTTGATTCCTTTAGTAGTTCTTCCTACATATTTAGACAGTTATTTTATGGTGTCAGTAGCTCCCTGTCTGTATCTGCCTGTCTGTACCTCCTTTTCCCAGTCTCCTAATTTCCTGCAGGAAATTATCATGAGGTTAGAAACTTCCATCTTCCCCAAACCACCACCAATTTTATATTTCAAAATGCACATAGCTGGTGCCACGTAGAATGGAAACGAAGAGTTCATTGCCCTACCAGGCCACCACTGCAGTCAAAGGGAGGGAGGTCCTGTTGCAGAAAGTTTTCTAAACCACAGAAACTTCTTAGGAGACCTTTTTCACATCCTCTAACTACTCTTCTTCATCTCACTGTCCTTAAAAAAACCAGTCTGTGCAGTTGCTGTGTTTTGCCTGTCCTTGAACTCTTCTCACCTTGCATCCAGGCCTCAAAAGCCATTCTTTTATGACTTATTCTCTAGAATATCTTGTCCACAAGTGCTAAAATGGAGAACAACATTAATTTCCTTCCTTGATCTTGTAACTCTGAAATTATTCTTTATACAGTAATTAAAACAAAAGAAAAACAAGATTGGTCTGTGGAAAGACATGTGACAGAAGAGATTTTCAGCAATTCCCCAGCAGCAGTATTCCAAGAATAAAATAAAATCATCATGCAAGGATCCCAAGTCCCTTACCTCAATATAGTTCATGGTTTTCTGACAGATGATGAAGTCTTGTCTGGGCAAAATCAGGTATGCCCCATGTATTTTCAATAGCAACAGTCATTAGTTATTTGTTAAAAAGAACAAATTAGTTCTTCTATTCGATCTTTCCCTCTCAAATGTCTTTCTTATTCCATAAAGTTTTTCCTCCCTCTGTGTTACAGCAGCAATTCCATAGCCATGATTTCACTGCCTGGATAAAGTGGATGCAAACTATAAAATAAAACAAAAGTTTTTGGCTTTTTTTTTCCTATATCATGGATCTAATTTATTAATCAAAGTAGTTACATGAGTTCATCTTTGAGAGTAGATTAGTAAAACACCTTTGAGGTAGTATGTCATACCTATTTTTCCAATTAAATAATTCACCTTGTGTAACTTCTAAAAGGAAAATACTAGTTTTGAAGTATAAATTCAACATATATCAGTATTTTACATGAGTCAGGGGTAGCTGAAAATAGATGTTTGCTATTATAGAATATCACTAATAGAAAATGACATTCCAAATTAATAGAAAAACATAAAAATCCCTTGTCAGTCTTAGGAAAAAACCTTCTTCAGATAGATTTAGTTTAGATGCTTGAATTAGTTTAAATTTGACTACAAGCTGATGAAACACTAGAATTACTCTATTTTTTTTTTTTTTCCAAAAAAAATCAACATGGATGTGAAAGTCCATCTGGCAATAATATGGCACTGAAATGTGCATTACATTTTCATACAGTATGTGTATGCAAGCCTGTAATAAGGCCTCTTAAGTTCTTCACCCCAAATAAGAAATCTTCCATAGACAATTTATTTCCAAAGAATCAGGCTAAATAGCACTGAAATTCTAGTCTCACTGTCTGAAAATAGTTTCTCTTTGGTTGCCTCCCTTTAATTTACCCTCAGCTTCACTCAGAACATTTCTCTGGGTTGCTGTGTTGTTATTCTGGGTGGGATCCAGCCATGGCCAGGAGGTGCCGAGTGCTCCCCTGGGATGCTGAGACCCCGCTGATTTCAGTGGATGCTCAGCACCTTTCACTGATGAGCACTGGGGAAACCTTTTGGTTTCTTTCCCGAACCACCCAATCAGAAATTACTCCATTTCGTTCACTCATTTATAATTATAGCTATAAACAGCCCATATGAGCAAAAGATTAATAGGGCTAGCAAGCATTGCCAGGGTATAATCGGCTGTCATCCCATAATTACTCAAAAAGACTGAACGAGTGGCTTTGAAATTACAAGGAGAGTTGAATTCTTGTACCGAGATGGGAGCAGCAAAACAGGAGTACCCATGAAAAGCCGTGCTAAGTTTTTGTCTGTGGCCCATCCTTTAGCATTTATTGCTCTGCCTCAAGGGCCTCTCCTGTGCTACAGAAGTCAGTGAGCACCATTAGAGTATAAATCCTGCTGATCTGGCCTTAACCAGATGCCTCAGACCTCTGTTACTGCTTCTGGTGGACACAAAGGTCTGATCCCTGTTTTTCACACCCATTGCATTCATTTTCGTGTGATTTATATAGGCAAAGAAACTGAGAATGAAATCCTGCAGAGTAATCCCTGCTGATCACGGTTGATCTTGTAAAGATTTCACTCCCATCACCCAATAAACTATAAAATGCTTCCCAGAGCCTCAATTGAGAGGTGTTGAAATGCATAATTAATCAACATGACTAATTTAAAGTGTTGCTTTTGTTATAGTTTGGGGATGCAGAAAAGAATATAATAGAAAAGGAAGTGACATTCAAGAAAACTGGCAAAAAGAAAAATTATTTTAAACATTTGCTATGTGGGATTAATAGAAACTAGTAGAAAAATGCCTTTCAGAAATTTTCTAGAGCTGGGAATTTTCTGAGGCTGTCTGTTAACAACCCATCATAGTAAAAGTGTTCCTCTGAAGTAGCCTGTGGTATCGAGCAGGCTGAAGTGTGTCACACGTGTGTGACTGACAGGGGAGGGGAGCTCACGATGTGTTTCACAATAGCTCCCCTAAAGCCAACTATTTCTGGGATTTCAGACCAGTGGAGTTCTTGAGTGGCAATTTGGGAAAACCACTGGAGCAGAGAAGCATGTCCCACAAGTATTCCCCTACGGGAAGACATCAGATTTCATACCCTCTGTTACTGAAATGCTTTTGGTCACAATTTCTTCTCCTTCCCCTGCTCTGGGAGTTTTATGTCTGTTCTGTCTATCCACAATGATCTCATTTTCTCCAGCTGACTTGTGTAAGGTAAATAGAAACTGCTGTCCTACTTTTGACAGGTAGGTTTTTTTAGTAATTTAGTTTGATTTATAACAAACCTACCATTAAATTAGTCTTTTTCCTACTTCCTGTATTATCTAAATGAGGAAACCCAGATGGCCCCAAAACAACTTCTGGCAGCATTTCTGGAGCACTGGATGCGAGACAAAGAAAGGAGATGGACTGGCCATTATTTTGCTGCTGCAAAGTCCCCTTGCACGGAGCCCTTCAGCTCCCACTTTACAGCCAGCAGTTTGTGAAAGAGCAGCCTCAGGAAAAGTGAGGGAAAGCTAAGAGCCACCGATTTTTCTTAATTTAGTGGCTGGTCAAAATATTATATGGCTTTTCAATACCCAACTATTTTGCCTCTTGACAAAAAAACCTTTTACGGGGAAAAAAGGTGGAAGCCAATAAAAACATGGAGAGTAAAAATAGAATGTTTAAATGAACAGTTAAATAGAGTTACCAGGAAAGCTGAGGTTGTGAGCAGTGTCCCTGGCACAAAAAAGGAAGCAAGAAAATCTCATGACTCAATCAGTAGGGGGGTGTGCTTTCAAACTTAGAAACATTTAGGAGCTTTACACCTTTGAGGTTTTTTTTTATCATCCTCTTCTCCCATCTTTCATTGAGTGAAGTTACTGAAGGAATAAATAAGTTTTAGGTTACGGCTGTGTACCGTGAAAGGGAAATACGTCCAGTCTGAATGCTTCTTCTCAGTTGTACTTTTTAGGCCGGGGAGCAAAAGCACACATCTTTTTTTTAAGGCTGGGAGCTTGACTGTTCTCAGCTTGCATGGAAAGGGGCACAGAGGAGGCAAACTTGAATAGGAGCATAGTTTTGATGATTGTTATCCACCCTGCATTCAAGACAACTCACCTGTCTACTGTTCATGGAATGACTGGAATAAATTGAGATCTTCCAATACAACCTCAAGAGAACTCTTCTCAAAAGATTTTGAAATTTAATTATTTTTTAGCACATCACTCAACAGAAGACAGGAGGATAGCTACTCTGAATTCAGAGACGGCAATTTGTGCTTATTTAGTTTGGATGCTCAGGAAGATGAAGTCTCTAACTAAAATAATTCTGATGACTTGTCAAGGCTGGCAAAACTTGACATTGGCAGTACATTTGGTCCTGCAGCCTGGGCTTTAGGAGGGTAATTTCAGAGGTGATCTGACTTCTTCACTTCCAGATAATCCAAAGCCTGTACTGTTCAAGGCAACATACAGATTTATTCTTCATTAGGGAATGTGATGGAAAGAAATACCTTCCTATTTAAAGAAAACTAAACAAACTTACTTTGTGTACTGGGACAAGGCTGCAACGTGCTCCAGAGTGGGGAGAAAATTGTCATGGATAAATAGCAGAAGTCACAGGTAGCCCAGCACTGTGAATGGCTGCTCAAAAAATTCCAAGCAGAATTAAGAAAGTGGCCAAAATGGCACATAAACTAAACATCTCATGCTGATGATCGAGCCTGGGTCCTGTCTTCTTCTGCCTTTCCCTCTTCCTCAGTCTTTCTTCACTCCATCAAGAGGATGTGTGTAGTATATAATGCTGGAGCCAAAATTGCTTTTGTAGGGTTTAAAATAATGAAAATTCTAATACTCAGACAAAGAGTATCCTCAGATAAACTGTGCAGACAGCCTCTTTTCCAGGGTACCTAAAGGAGCAGGGACACCTGGTAGGCACAGAGCACACATCCCCAGGATGCTCCTACTGAATGGCCAGAGAAAAAGCCAAATTATTGTTAGAGCAAAGAAAAGGGGTAGACACAAATTCCCTTTCCTTTTATCCCTGTACCAATGTAAGGCTATGCTTGCCTTTGAGACATTTACATATTAACAATGTTCTTTGATATAACCAGAATGAAATAAGGAAAAACCTATATCTAAGTCTGGCAGGCAGCTATCTAGCAAATTATCACCTCTGCAAAACCCTTACATACAGGAAAGTCTTATTAATGTGGCTGTCCCATTGTGCTTACTTTCTGCCTGCTGCAATTTAGAATTTAGCTGAAAATATGGCTGCAGAATTCACTGTGGCTCAGCTGTAATGCTCCCCACATGTAGTGAGAATATTGATTATTACTTGCATTCAGGTTCCTAGAGTGGGATTTGTACACATGATTCAGGAAAATAAAAGGTCAGTAATACTACTTTTGTTACTCTGTTTGGAAAAGCTACGCACACATTTGTGTTGAGATACTAAATTCTTTCTAACCAGAGATATTTTATACACATTATAAGCAAAAAAATTACCTTTACATCAGCCATTGCCATATTATTTCCCTTTCATATGTTCTCATTTTCAAAATGCTTCTTGACAGTTTTTCCAAGATAGAAAGTATTTAGTAAACCTCTTTCCTCAGCAGGAACATTAAATAATCCTAGTAGATTATTATTAATTAGATTTTATTATTGCTATCAGTTTGGTAAATTTGGTATTGTTTGACTTCAGAGCAGTGTCAGACACATTGTGCACAGTATTGTGGCAACAGGTTGCAAAATCCTACAGAGCACCACTTGGGCTAGCAGGGGGCAAGCAACCTGAATGATGATGTTGAGACTGTTATTAGCCATCAGGACTCCTCAAATCACTATATAAAGCTATTGTGAGGTATTATTATTGCCACAAGCTATTCATGTTACCCAGTTTAAAGGTTCACCCCCCAAGAGGTAATGGTGATAACCTCCCGAGCTTTCCAGTCTAAAGAATAGAAATCACTTGCTTCTGAAATGAAATGTAATCTTTAAATTGGACCATGCTCAAAGTAGATACCAAAGCCAGAGAGAGCACTATGACAATTTTCAAAGCATAACAGAGACAACATAAAGGCAGAAAAAAATTCCCCTCTAAATCACAGATATTCAAGAATATTCATACACTGCTAAAGTCAGACTTCTGCAAAATCTCAGTGGCAGCCTCTTTCTATTCTTGATACTTCATGTGTCTCTTTCCAAATCAGTATCAGAAAAGAATGAAGATTCTTTTTGTTTTTAGTAAGTGTAGGCCATTTAATCCTGCTCTTCAGATCTTCCTTCTGCTGTTCTTGAGCAGCCCAAATCGCTGTATACCAACATGCATTTGTTCTGTTGAATTATTACAAATAATTCTCTAGTCCTCAAACATAATTCTAGCTTTTTATTCACCCTGTGCTCAAGGACTGTAACTGAGACAGCAGATGATGTAGCTGAATATAAGCCTCCATAAACAGATGCGGTGAATTGGAACTCAGCTGCACGTAGGCCATCCACACACTTTTTCCACTCTGACTTTCTCCCTCCAACCAGTTGGGGAAGATGTTTTGGCTGTGACTCCACTGTACCTTATTCCACATCAGACCGGTGACTGGAGTGAGGAGAAAGCTGCTGGTGGAATGTCCACGGTTTTCAGTCAGCACAACAAGAGTCTCAGATGGGATGCACTCCTTTTCTCTTCTGAAACGATTGTCACTCTCCAGTCGACCTTCAAAGCCTTGGAGCTGTTTGTGGAGCCTGTCCTCTTCACCTCTCCAAAGAAGGGAACCTACTGCAGCAATCAAAGCTTTACTGGCTGTGTTTGCTTTTCATATAGTGCAGACAGGGGATATCAGACAGGAATTTGCTTTACAATCACCGTTTATATCATTTAGTCTTGTTCTTTTCATCCCAGAGAAAGCCTAACCTTTTTCCCATGGAATTTCTGTGAAGTGAGTCACAGAAGTCAACCGCTGCCCAGGCACTCACAGGAAAAAAGGATTTACATTTTATGTGTGTTTTTGGGAACACTCTCCTGTCACACCATTCATCTCAATGACTAAATTAGGTCATTCTTTTGCTTTTTCCCTCTTTGTATTGTAGAGGAAAACAGACGTGATTTATCAGTCTGTCATTATGGAGGAGGCTTTGTTCTGAATTTGTCCATTCACTTCTAACTCCACGCAAACTTCAGCCTGTGATTCCCATCACTTTGGGACTCCAAAACCAGAGAACATGACTGGGCGAAGACTTTGATACTTTGGTGATTAAGTATTTATAAAACACATAGTTTAGATGGTGGGCGGATGAGAGCAAGGAAGCAACACTTCTGTGTGACGTGGTCTCCCCCTAATCCACAGGAAAATATTTGGCAGTAAGCAAAGATTCAGAAAGCAAGTACTAGCAAATATGCCTGGGTCCTCCCACGCTGCCCAGATCGCACCCTATAGCAGTGCTATAGGGGACCTTTTGCCCTTCCAGGGGTGATAGAGGAAGCAAATACTACTTTAAGGAGGTGATTCCTGTGAATACTTTCCTGACTTCTACAGATTTTTATAGAATAAATTCTTAATCTGGCACCAAAACTCATTTGGGAGTTGCATATGTAAACTTTTAAACCAAAGCAATCTTTTGCACTTGTGATTTGCTCCATTATTACCATGGAACTGATGGGACTTGGAAGAAACTCAGTTACTGCTCCACAGTTACAGAAATCACCAACAAAGAGGCCACTAACGAAATCTAATATAATCATTAATTCAAGTATCATTATTGAGAGAATTCCATCAAATATAAAAGTTTTAAACACAAAATTGCTATATTAACAGGAGATCTTCATCATTCTACCTGGCTGCTTTTTCTAATTTGTTTTGGGAAAAAAATATTATAGTTCTTATATTTTTACATGAGAAGAGACACTTGATCAGGTATTCTGACCAGAATGTCACACTCCCTGCATTCCTCTTACATACACTCATGTTACAGCCAAAAAAGAACATGTGTGAGATTCAAACATTTTGGTCCTTAGCAGAGTAAACTGTTGATGCCATGCTGACAGCCCGTTAACAGCCATCAGCTATTAGTAGAATTGCTGTGGGAGTTTGTGGGAAGGCATTTGCAAATGCTTTATCAATACAGATTTACCTCAGCAACAAAAGGACAGACGGCATCACTTGTTGCGGCCTGGGTGGAAATGCCTTATTCTTGCTCCTTATTCTTCCCCCTAGCCAGAGAAAAAGCACCTGAATCAAAATGAATTGCAGGGAGATAGCTCAGGAGCTATCTGGGGCAGAAGGTAACAGTCTCAGGGAAGAAATGAAGCTTCAGGAATTGCAATAGTTTTCCAATTTTTATCTGTAATCAGGCAGCATATCTCCAAGGAAAGCGCTCATCATGCTCTTTTATCCAGTCACTCCAGACTGCAGCTTGATTATGCTGAGATTTCAAGCCCTGATATTTTTAGCATCCTTCTCTTGCTTTTTCCCCATTGTCAGCAGCTGTATTTGCATTTTTTAATAGTCAAATTCATAAATCTAGATTAGAGAAAAATCCTCTAATCTGTAGCTAGATAGAAATACTGCTGTGGCTGGAACTTGGCTGGGAGGCAGAGATTTATCAGCAGTGTTAGGTGCCCTCTGGATCAGGTACCTCACTGCCTTTCACTTTGCCCAGCTTTGACTCAAATGATTTTGAAGTCAAACATGTTTTATAGATGTTTACACCTCATTACATCTTTCTGAAAAGATAAAAACTTCTGCATACTTCTGTCTGCAAATTTGGCTTGAGTTTATCTGATGTTGAGAGCTTTTGCTACATTTCACCACATAATTACTGAAGTGCAAATCCCCCGGAAAAATAATTTGCTGTAAAGATTTTGTATTTGCATCTTAAGAAGTGCTGATTAGTTGGTGTTTTATTCTGGCACCACATCGTAGTAGCTTCCTTAGAGCATACATAACCACTAATATTTTTTTAATTTTTCATTCCTTTTCATTAACATGCACTTTTGCACAAATATTTCCTTCAGCTACACATATTGCTTAAAAATTGAACACCATAAATGGAGCACAAACAATGTACAAAAATTTAGTTGATTTATTCAACAGATTTTGCCTTCCTCTGCCTTGCTCTCTTCTCTACCACCACCAAATTAACTAATTATCCATTACTTTTTTTCTTTTTGTTTTTTCCTATGTTCTGCAACACAGAGGTAAGTTCTTGTTCATTTCAATGGCTGGCTTTAATTCTTAGTGGATTTTAATATTAGCTTGCCACCTCTAATAGCCCTTCCAAAGTTTATTCAGTGGAAAGGACAGGGCACAGTGAGCCCTTGTCTTTGTTGAACAACTTTGCTTGTATTTCTTTTCTGTCCCAATCTGGCACCAAACAGAATACAGGCATACACAGTGTCAGCAAGCTCAGCCTCAGTCTGCTGAAAGACCTATATTTTCCACGATCCACAAATTCTGCTCTCAGAAAAATGAGACAATAAAGTAGTGTGCCTCAGTTCCCTTGTACAGCCATGTGCAGTGGGATAAAAAAGAAAAAATTATACCAGTTGCACAGCAAGATTGGCTGCAGGAGGAAAAGACAGGATTTAGGTGTTAATGTGTAGGTCTTTGGCAAACATACACAGATCCTGCAGATTTAGGATTCATTTTGATCAAATTCCCCAGAGGAAGTGTTTCTCTATGTAATTACACGTGGCTGGAGAGAGCCACAGAAAGACCAGGAGACTGAACCTGAGCTGAAATATTGGCTGAGCTTGGGAAAGATCATAAAGAACCAAAGGCACAACTTACAGCATGTAGAGACTGCTGGAGGGAGCTCCTCAATGGTGTACATGACAGCTCAGTTGTACAGCAGGGTATAACTAAACAGAAAGTAGACCAGCACAAAGAAATGTTTGTGCAAGGTCAGATACCTCGGGAGGTTGTGCTGTTCAAATTGTGCCAAAAAAAAATCCCCACATTCAGGAAGAACTGTACAGTTACACTAGAGGGACTACACTTCAGAGCAGGAACGTGCAGCCAGGACCTCAATTAGAAAACATTATGATGGGGTGGTCATAATTAATACCTGCAAAATGCTGCTGTAAGCCACAATGTCAATGCAGCCACAAAGTCAAGGCAGCCACAAAGTCTTCAGTGTCTTCAGGGTCAAAACATATGACTGGGTCATTTAAATTAGCAATTTACCTTTTGTTTATACTTCTCTTCTTATGAATAGCTTTAATTATAGCCGTCAGCACAAACCTCAGTTAGCTTGGGAGTTTCCACGCAGCATTTGCTGCCCACAGCTCTCTCCTGGGGCTCCTGCCAGCTCACTCAATCACCAGGGTGCCAGCACTGACTCCCAGCTCCACGGCAGTGCCAAGGCAGCACTGCAGGGTTTGAGCATTTACCTTTGAGACACACCTTTGTCCTAGAAGTTCTGATGTAGAGCTGCATGGGAATCTTCCTGTAGCTGAACATCTCCATGTCACTCCCTCTCTGTAGCGCATGAATCAAGGACCAGGAGGCTCCTGACCAGTGGTACCTGCATTGCACTTGCCCACTCCCCCGTTTTTTGGCATGCATTTGTCCTCGGGGACTGACAGTGGTTGTGCATCGGGGTGCGGACAGCAGGAGCTGCCAGGTCCTGGTGCGCACGGCTGTGTGTGTGCTGCTCAGCCTCCCACCAGTCTGTTTGCTCCTTGGAAAAGGCAAGCTACAAAGGAGAAATACCGACTGCCTCAGATGTTACCAGCTGCCCTGGTTCAGTAACTAGGTCAGCTAAAGGTTAAACAGCTGAGGCATGAGCAGCAAGTTTAAATTTGACCCAAAAAAAGAGAGAAAAAAAAAAAAACAAACAAACAAAGAAAACCACAACCAAAGCCTGCGGGGGAAGCCTGGAGCAGATTCTCCTGGTTCACCTGTCCCTCACCCTCTTCTCCACTGCCCTGCAGTGCTGGCAGCCCAGGTCACAGCCATGCACACTGAAGCCAGTTCGTGTCTAGGGGGCTAAATACACCTTAGACATAAATCAGTGACATTAAACCAGCAAGGAAATCAGCCTGTTTGCTTTGATGTACCCTGCTGTGATATATTAACAGCTTTTTGCTTTATGTAGTAAATTCTGTCAGAAATCATAGTCCAATTCCAAATTATACCACTTACCAAGCCTAATGCAACTTTAAGGACATTACACAGTATTTTGTCTAAGTATTTTAAATCAATCATGGTATAACATGCACAAGCATATTTTTTAATTTTCGTAGTGGTGTGTAATTGCATTTGAAAAGTAGTATTTTGCTTCTCTGGTGGGAAAGACACATCTAGCTTTCCACACTCATGTAGGGAGTACATACTTGGGAGATAGTGTAATCTGAAATTCCTCCACTGCGAAAATCAGAATGACATCTAAGGAAACTGCCTGTGGATCTCAAAGCCATGTTTAAGCAGTGAAAAGATAATTTCTGTGCTAACACTGCCACCCATCGAAAAATAGGAGACACAGTCATTGTATCTCCCTGTTCTCTTCTTCCTCTTTGGTATGCTGCAATTCTTTCATGTATATTTTCTTCTCACTGCTGTCTTTAATAATATAATGTTATCAGGTAAAAATTGTAAATAAACTAAACCAAAGTGAGGGGTCAAATATAGTTATAAAGCAGAAGATAAATTCTCTCCGGAAAAAAATCAGTAATGTATGGAAGTCTGCGTGTGCATGGTGACAAGGAGCTACTAGAGTTCCAGCAGATAAGCATGGCATGTATAAACATACACATCATGAAAGTACATACAGAGCCCTGGTCCCACCCAACAGAATTCTCCACTAGCTGGGCTCTTCCCCCCACTCTGAAAGCTGCACTTTTCCTTAGTTAGAGAGACTCACTCTGACCTCTTACTATTTGTTCTGGGGTTCTTATACCTTTTTTATCTCCTGCCTCACTAAAGATCAAACCACATGATTGCTTCTCGCTTGACATGGCTTCTTCATCTTGTGGTATAGTGATGGTTTCCCCTCCATGAAACCCATAGCTGATTCCTTGCCCTGGTTGTGCGAGGTGCCCTTTATCTCCCAGTTGACCTGGTTGCACACCTTCTTCCTTTAATCATGTTTTTATCTTTACCATTTCCTCTCAGATAATTAACATCGCTATCATACAATGGCCATTAGCAGGGAAACACTTGAACCATGCAATTTTACAATAAATGCCCTTGAACAAAGATTTGATTTGCTTTATTTTCCCTTCCATTTCCAAAGAAGGAAATTCACCTACAGTGAATGGAGCTAAATTTAGTTCAGGAAAAACAGTTGCTTTCTCCTTCCCTGACTCACCTTTTGTTTTGCAGTCCTGCTCCCACTGTCAGCTTTTGGTCAAAGTTATTCTTGTTAGTAAAACCAACACAAGGTACATGAGGGTTGTAAGGGCTGTCCTTGGGTCAACAAAAAGACCCAAGGAGGCCTTTTTATGAACTTGCAAATATTAACGAAAATGTTTTTTAAAGGCCAACTTATACAATGTATAAGTTGTGTACAATGTAAAATGTTATACAATGTACTTTAAACAATGCTCCTTCTCTTTTCCAATTAGCAAGGCTGTTCTCTTCAATTAGCAAAAACCCAATCTTGCTTATGACTAAAGAAATAAATTACTTCTTTTAACTTTTTTTTTTTTAACTTATAACTTTGCTTTCTGGAAAGTGGAATTAATTATGCTTTTCTACTGAGAAAATTATGTCTTTGTGTGCTATATAGACCCTAGGGTTTCATTCAGTGACTGCATCTCCTGTGCAGCTGGAGATGAAAAACTTACCAGGATGGTACAGATGGAAAGGTCATTAACAGAACTAGAGAAATCCATCTGCAAATCTCACTCTGTAAAGGTTTTATGTAACAGCTCAATCGCATTGAGATGCTGTTGAATAACAAGGGGCATGCTGAAAGTCTTCTAATGCTTTACAAAGCCTGGATTTATGGAGAGGGGAATAAATCATTCTATTGCTTATCGTCTGAAGGATGAAGAGTGGAGAGTTCTAGACTCTAGTGATTTATTAAATGTAGATGCTGTTATGGATTCTTTCAAAATGAAAAAAAGAAACAGCTCAAAGAATGATTTATCCTGCATTTAAAACAGTTTCAGAAATGACCAAGTCTCCCAAAGTTCTTGAAAAATTTAAGGACTCACAATTTTTCAATTAAATAGCATCAGAAAAGAAGTGAGATTACAAAGGCAGTAAGATATTGTTTGGTTAACAAACGAGTTACTCCTTGGCAGCTTTAGTTAGGACTTCCCATGTAATATTTTTACCTTCTTGAGAGAGTGTGAACTGTTTCACAAGACAAAAGTTTATGAGCTGTGTAACCAGTATCAGAGTTATCCAGTTACCCAACTGATGGAAAGTTCCTCCAGTCCAATGCTCTCTCTGTTGTTTCATGATCTGAGGTTGTAGAATTTCTTTCCAGTTCTTACCACAATTCTGGCAAATCTGTGATGCCTAGCTTCCACTTCCTCCTCCTCAGCTGGATTCACTTATTCTCTCAGGTTATCTAAATTTTCACTTTATTTACTGATTTTGCTGAATACATGATAGAGGAATAGACTGCAGCAATTTGACCACTGGACTTGAGCATCACAAAAGATGGGCAAACAGCACAATTTTCACAACTTCATTGTTGGGTTTCACTGTATTTGAGAAACCTGTGTGCAAGCACAGATATCTTTGCTTTGATTACACTTCACACAATTGTTCCTGCTTGCAACTGAAATCCTCCTTAAGATACAAGAGCTGCAGCATCGTTTTCCTACAAGTCTTGATGTGAACTTGATCATTCTTAACGATTTGCATTCTCCCATTCTTTCCTTACTGCTCTACAGAGATGTACATTAGTTTTCCTATGTAATTTTGTATGCAAGGTTGTTGGAACAATGGTGCTTCCAGGACTTAAGGTAAATACCTAAGAAAAAAATTAGAACAAAAAAATTTTAATTACTTGGAAGAATGAAAACCAGGTCTCCTGATTATGTCCTATTAGCCCAACCTCCTAATACCTCACTTAAACTTGCATACACTTCCCAGTTTATTGCCAGCAGATGAATTTATGATACCCTGTTTTGTCTACTTGCAAAGTATTATTCCATCCATTCTTCCAACAGACATAGATCTCACTCTAATGCAAACTGCAAATTTAAATTCTATCCGGCACCTACCAAAGAAGAAAATAGGCAGTTTCAAATATTTCCCAAACAATGTTTATAGAATATTTGAGTAACTGCTGAAATGCAGTTATCAAACGGGCTTGAGCCTGGGACTTCAGAGCTGCAGGCAGAACTGAAGCTGTGTGACACCTTTTGCACACAAGTTATAATGATGGACTTAACCATGTGAATCCCTAGAGGATAGGTCTGGTTTCTAATACCTGGAGCTTCTATTCCTGACTGAAGCAACCAGAAACTTTTAGCAGATTTTAGGAAGATTGGATTTTTAATGGATTATCTCATTAATAGCTGGTCAATAAAGCATACAATATTTTCAAAATAATTATATTAATTCCCTAAGAATAGCGCTGATGAATCAAAAATGCACCTCCAGTAATTCCACATACAAGAGTTTTAGCAGCAGAAGCAAACCTAACAAGGAATAATATACAATTTAAAGACTTTCAGAACAGTCTGGACTGTTGTCCCAAGTTTGCACAACTCTTCCAACATCAAAGAAAATCCAGGTACACAGCAGCAATGGCATTTCTGTTTTCCTCTGCTTTCTGACTGGCCAGGAGCAACCAATAAATTCAAAATACTGAACTAAAGGACTCTCTAGAAACACTAGAATACAACTGAAACTATTGGCAAGGACTTCTCCCTGTAGCTGGATCCCAAAAACCATGCTTGTGTGCACGTGCTTGTGTGCTGGGGTAAGAAATTGCAACTTTCTCCATTGCTTGGACATTTAACTAAAGCTTTAAATGCTAAGAAAGACACCTCCCATTTCACCTGTCTGCTTTTGAAGTGAAACTCTTCTGTTTACTCAGAACACTTGTTCTGTTTTCTCTGTGCCCTCAAAACAACAGACAGTCTCACAATCTGTGAAAACCATGGACTAAATGAGGAACAAAGAGGACTGCAGTTTCTCCTTGCCTCAGGTCACACTCATGCCCAAAGCCATTGCTGAAGGATTATTAAACAGCAGCAAGCACAGACAGTTGTATTTCCTGTCACCTCTGAACTTCTCTTGCTGAACATACAAGCCTTAAGTTTCAGAACAGCCCACATAAGGAAATTAGGTCACACTTAGGAGGAGCCACGTTTGACAACATATTCATCACCAGATGTGGTTGGTTGACCTCAGCTGGGTGCCAGGTGCCCACCCAGCTGCTCTATCCCTCCCTGTTTTCAGCTGGATAGGGGAGATGTAATATCATGGAGAACAACTTGTAGGTTGAGAAAAGGCAGTTTACTGAAACAAAAGCAAAAGTTTGTGTGTGCACAAAAAAAGAATAGAAAAAAATATAGAATTTTATTTTCTACTTCCCATCAGCAGGGAATGTGTAGCCACTTCCCAGGAAGCAGGGCTTCAGCATGGAAGTGATTGCTCTGGAAGACAAACACTGTAAAAAATTAATACACTTCCCCCCCCAGCCCCTCCCTCCTCCTTTTCTTACCTTTTCTTACCTTTTATGTCTGAGATTTGTGTCAGCTGGCCTGGTTGTGTCCCCTCCCAGGATCTTGCCCACCCCAGCCTACTCAAGGCAGGTGGGAATGCTGGAGAAAGCAGCGCTGATGCTGAGCCAGAGCTGCTCAGCTGCAGCCCAAACACTGCTGAGTTCTCAACACCTTTCCAGCTGCCAGTGCAAAGCACAGCTCTGCCAGGGCTGCTGTGGGGAAAGGAACTCCAGCTCACACAGACCCAGTACACCAGAGTAAAACAATTTGACAGTGATTTCAGATGGTTTTGTTCACATGCATTACTTTGCTCTGAGTGTATATATTTGATGTATTTGATAGGAAGATGGAAACAACAGAATGTGAACACCAAGGCAAAACTACTAAAGATGAATACACAGGAAAAGATCAGTACCTCTTTATTAGGCTTAGGTTCTTATTAATATTGAAGTCGTCATTTTTCTTAGGAGTCAAAGTATTGCAGTAGTAGTTATAGATAACTACTATAATTGGTCACTTTACAATTCCAGAGTTCTTGGGGAAAAAAGAAAAGTTTGCTATATATTTCTATAAATCACAGTATTGAGCTGTACAGATAAAGTGTTCTTATTTTAATATAGTGAATTATTTCAGATAAAAAAACTTAAAAGACAGTATTAGTTTACGGAAATGTAACCACAATATGTACATTTCTCATGTTCTTACTGGAGCTCTGCAATTCACTGGAAAGCTGGGAGATCCATGCTTTTCTTCCTTCTTTATAGAACATCTAGATTTCATTACCAAACTCCTGCTCGCTGACGCTTATCACCAGCATGCTCAAAAAACATGAAGTCCTAAGGGAGTAAAAAATAAAAAAACAAACAAAAGAAATAATTTTTACATGTGGTTCTTAGTTCAGAGATCTCCTAGCTGCACTGCAAGGTGTTCACCTTCCTCTCAGAAACATCAAAGGGTGAGAAGAAGGTGGGGGCACATTTGCCATGCCCTCACCACCTGGGTAGCCCAGAATGTGACACAAAGAGAAAGAAGGTGAAACACCAACATGGCAACTTTTAATTTATCACTAGCCAAAGCTGTGCTGCCTTTACTCAGGATTTCTGCCCTGGCTTTTTTCAACCTGACTCATTCCCTCTCATTTTACCTCAGACCAGAGTCCATCATAATAATGATAATCTTTAGTTTAAATGTGGGGGCCCCATTTCTGTGCCTGAAAGCCCGGGTTGCTCACGTGCGCTAAGGCTGCACTTTGTATCATAGAGCACACACACTCTTCTTAAATACAATTAGCACTTCATGAAGTCTTGAGTAAGCTTATTGTCTAAAATAATTCTTTGTTGCCTTTTTGTTCAGTTTTACACACATTAGTTCACAAGCAGTCACCCACCTGAAGGGGCTCAAAATTGACTCCTTTACCATCACAATTTAAACGTGGAGATGAAAAAGTTGTTTTATATTCATGTATCAGTGAATGACACACTTACGATAAGGAAGCAAGCACCAATCATGACCGCTTTCATTTTCACATCAAGGTCCATTGGGAATGAGATTCCAAAGTTATCTGCATCTGTAAACATTTCCTTCACATACCCAGTCCACTGCTTAGAAATTCTCCCAACAGCACAAGTCTCATCCAAAGACATGACCTATAGTTTAATGTAAAATTTAAAAAAAAAAATCATCAAATCCGTTGTTCATAATATTCCCAAATGCATTTTGGAATAGATCCATTTAAAAGCTTCAGACTGTTATTTAAATTAATACAGTTACTGAGTGCAAGTGTTTGTACCAAAACACAATCAGACCATCAGAAAGTCAGTCTTAAGTGTTAGAGCCACGAACTTGATTCTGAATGTGAGTGCAAAGGTCAACTCCTTGATGGTGCTGGGAGACAGCAACCACCGGCACACACTCTTCTGGAAGTGGTGTCTTTTAGCCAAGAGAGTGAATTATTTTCTCCTGCCATGTATCAGGAGCTGCTCAAGTGAAAATTAAACAAATTACATTCTTCTGTTCAAAAGCAGAGATTAGTGCTCCGTCAACATTATGTTTTCTAAAGTTAGATCCAGTGTTTTTCGTTATGTGAAAGGCTAGTTCCCAAAATAATACACCTTTGCTGTAGTAACTATTTGCAACATCATTTTAAACATTAAATTGTAGCTTAGTGTATCTTGTACTTAATGTCCACAAAAACAATGCTGTATTATTTTTAAATGAAAGCTATAATTCTTCAGTCATTCAACTCTACATTTTATATCTAAATTAAGTTACTAGATCTTTGAATGATTACTAACTGATTAAATAAGTAGTTGTAGGAAGTAATTTTAATAAATACCTTATACAGGTGAGTGTATTTTTCTTAGAGCCTGACATAACAGATTCAGAATAATTTTGATGCTAAATAGTTTAATTAAGTGATTTGTGTGCAGCCACAGGGAATCATCCCCAGTGATCACTGATGAGAAGCTTTACCATGTCATTTCTGGAAGTTAATCTGGTCTATCTAAACAAATTTCAGTATCTAGAGAAGTCATTTAATTATATCAGCATTAAAAGATGATGTAGTAATTACTTAATATATACTACAGTTGAGTTGATAGGCAGTAAGTTGAGAAAAAAATATTATCAAACTATTATCTGAAAACAGATACATGCAAACAATTTTTACATTGCCTACCTCAAAATTAACATCCTCACAACAGCTGCACACAACACATGGGCCAGTAATTTTCAGTATATCTGTCCTTTTCTCATCCTGAATGGTAAACTTCGGCAGGCAGGCATGCCAGTTCTGGACAACATAACCAACCGTTGTTCCCGGAGGTGCCTGGACTTCCAGCTGGAGGAAAGAGAAAACTTCCAAGTGAGTGCTCCTGCTTCCACTGGCTTGTGAGACACACCCACAGCAGCACACAAATGAAACACAACTTATTCTTCCACAATAACCTGGCCTTTCAATGCATTTTGCTGTGAGTGTTTTTAGAAGACTGCCCTCAGATCACAGACCTCTCATTCAACTTTTGCCTTCAAGAAAGCAGTAAGAGACTCCTCAGGCTGTGGAGCACACAAACTATGCATGTGCAATATAATGATCAAAGTCCAGTGAAAGAAAGGCAGTGAGCATCCCAAATGCATTCAGGGAAGGCATTACAGTGTGCAGCTACTACAAATGCCTCAGGAGGAACTCTGAGCAGGCTCAGATTTAAAGTTTCAGAAGTTGCATCATTCCAGAATTATGTTAATATGAAAAAAACCTCATGGTCTCCTGTGCTGAATGTCACTATACCTTTCACAGCTGTAAAATGAAAACTCTAGCTGTTATTTTATGAAAGCCGTAGCCTTACTCTTCCATTCCATTTCCATCTCCAGTGCAGATTTCAGCACCAACCACAAGTTCCCTGACATGCTGTTCAATCAGAGTTTTCATTACCACAATCAGAAGAGGACAGTGAGCATAAGAGTTGCAGCACATTTGCTTCTTCCCTGACCAAGGACCCCATGCCCAAATCCCCCAGATCTCTCTTCCCACACCTTATTGGCTGACAAAACCTAAATTGCTTCACCTCATCCCCTGACTCAAGACAACCCCACCTGAAAACTGCCCAGGAGGTCCCTGTCCCATGTGAAGGAAGGCAGTGAGAGGCAGCAACTCACCTCCTGTAGACAGCAGGGGCAGCAGCAGGAAGAACATCGGAGAGGTCTCTGCAGCGTTATCACCTCGTGGCCCAGGTTGTCAACAATCCGGATGTTGAAGGGTCGTGCTGCCCCCCAGCAAATCCTGGTGCAGCAGTCAGTGTCCTCTTCTGCATAGTACAATCTTTGCCCCAGTGCATTCTTGAGTTCATATTTGTTTTTTGTTTCAAAGCCGATCACAACTGAAAAATAGGAAAAAATCTGCAAACTCCTGAGGTCAGACACGCCCTGCTAACTCTACAGCTGCCTTTTGGGAAGGCAAGCCTTGTTCAAAGTCTGTCAGAGGCAGCTGCTGGCAAAGGGAAATTACAGGAAAGGAGCCCCAAGCAGAGAAGACAGACAGAGAAGTTCAGAGAGAAGAAGCCACCCTGAACAAGGACACATGGAAAGAGCACAGAGATTGCCATCAGTCCCCAGTCCCTTCCCACCAGCCACAGACACCTGCTGCCTGAGCATGCACCACCAGGAGCAATAACACAGCAGGGAAGGTTCTCAGGGAAGAATGGAATGGATGAGAATTAAAGAGAGTTGTGAATTTGGGGGTGAAGTCAAAAAGGGGCACAAATACTTTCGGAATGAGAAAGCCACAAAAAAGCCTCTCAGACAAGATTTACAGCAGCACACACCACAAGCAACAAGGGCCAGGACAGAAATTTTAATAATTTTCTCTAACAAATGAAAGCACTCTTGTAAGTTTTAGAAAGAACTGGAAAGAAAAATGCAGCACTAACATTAAGGGTCAGCTGGGATGTATGGTCCATTTTATTTCTTCTATTTGAAAGACACTGAAAAAACAACTTGGACATTCTTAAAGCACAGAATGAGGGGAGCGGAAGAAAACCCATTCAGTTTGCTAAAACAGCAGGACTGCCTGTAAATGGGATCAAAGGCACATGCCAGACCATGGAATTTGGGGGGATATGACAGGACAGAAAATAAGATAAAAAAGGAGGGAAGAAAATGAGGAGGGAAGAGAGGAGAGTAGAAATTATTGTTAGCGAGTAACACTGGAAAGGTGTGACTTCATCTATGACTAGCAACCATGATTATTAAATTGCATTGCTGAGCATCTTTTGAGATATAGAGCCTGCTGAAAGTCTTCTTCCCTCCTATTTTCTCCTTCCTCTCTTCCACAATATCTGCAGGAATTGAGACAGGTAATAGAGGCAAAAAAGATACAGGTGGTGACCACATTAAAACACAGGGTCAAAGAAAGTCTAAACTTTACTGTTATTAGATTTAAATGCTTTGTACTTACTCTCAAGAAGTTCAAGTTGCTGATGAATTAATATCTGGTCGATCTGCTCATGGGTGAAAAATCAAACAGAATAAACAGTGAAGCTGCAGCTATGAAAAACGTAATTTTAAGAACCTCTGTTGTTTCATTCTAGAATGAAAATGTACCAATCAATACATTGTCTAGAGGCAGATTATCTACCAGTTAAGCTATGGCAGGAGCTCACTCCCCTCGTTCTGTCCTCTGCCAGTTTAGCAGAAGAGTGTTCCAGAGCACTGGAGCTGAGGGGAGGAGCTGAACCCAAAGTGGTCTGGTCACAAGCATGCAGGATTAAGGAGCCTGTGCCCCTTTTAGGACTCAGAGCCTGACAGAGCTCTGACATCACATGTGCCAGAGCCTCCATACAGACAAAAACAGGAACTGGAGATACGTTAGAGCAGAAGCTCAGCTACAGCTCAGCTCTGAGGGACAGTCAGGGAAAATCAGCCTTTCCTCAACAGTGTGCTTTTGTTCTAATTTTAGAAATTTCCAGAACTGGCAACAATATGTCTGTGTTAACCTTCCCAGTGTTTAGATGAACTGTATTTTACAGTACAAAGGCATATTCAGTAATGTGGAAACAATTCTTATTTTGCTATTAGCATTCTCCATGCTGTGAAGTATGACTGGCACTTCTACTAATAATATTAAGAGGTGTGAAGAAAGCATCATGTAGAAAATTAAGTGCCTCTAACGTGCTACAGTTGCCCATATTATAGGCATTTATTCTACACACCCTGCCAAATGACATTATATCTCACAAACAGTAACTTCAGAGATGGGCAGGATGTACGATAGCCCTGTGTCCCTCATCCCTCAGCATCCTGCTTGGCAGGAAGGTACTCCATGAACAAGTGCTACCTCTGTAACAGGCATCTCTGCATACAGACAGTACAAAAGACTTCACTTAGAAGCCCACAAGCAGCAACCCTCGCAGCTGCAACACAGCCAGATGCTTTATTTAAATATTTAATGGATGCAGGCTGCTTCCCAGATCAGAATCCCTGAGGGGAAGGAAGGAGGGCGCAGGTACCTGTGTGAGATATTCCAGTCCAGGAGGGCAGTTGGGAATAGAAGGAGGGATAGGCATCCAGATAGTCCCCTGCATGTTGGGCTGGTTCTGGACAGGTGGCACGACAAATCCACCTGGGACTCCCATGGGCTGTGCCTGGAATCCATAGTTTCCCACGCCTGTGACATTTGGCATGGTACCTCGTTTACAGTTATGAAAGTTATGAAAGTTAGATATTGGAAAAGAACTGCCCCATGAATCTTCAAAAATATAATTTATTCACTATTTTGAACTATGGACATCCTTATACATTTCAGTTATGAATACAAGAGCTTTTGTGAAGGAAGTTACACTGGCTTGGGAGGTTCTGATGCCTCAGACAAAACCAAATCAAATAACTAAATGTCTCATTCTTGAATACAGAAGAAATTTCATTTACTTAGAGACAGACAATTAAAAAAACAGAAATGACAAAGTGAAGGTGATTTATAAGAATACTTTATATTACATGAAAAGCATTGGAATTTACAAGTTGTCAGTTGAGTAAATGGGGAATTCTACTTTTGTGAAAGGGAGTGTCCTTCTAGGAAACTTCATCTACAGTTTTCAAAAGAGATGAGTGTGCCTAAAACCGCACTTTGCCATTTGTTTAACGGACTATCTGTCAGACCCCAAAAAACACACAAATCTTTCACAGAGGAGGAGCAGAGCAAAGGAAGAAATGGTTCCATGTTTTGTGAATATCAAGTAAGTCTCCAGTTGGTGCTGGATAAAACAGAGGCGCTCTCATGGAGCACTGCAGGGTTGAAGCGCTCAGCACCCCAGCAGATGGCACTGGCAGCACTGCCTTGCTGTCACAGGCCACCCCTCGTCCTGCTGGGCACAGGGCTCTGCCTTCCTCCCACCAACACCACCTTTGTCACTGAAGCTGCAGAGGTTGATTGAAAGTTACAGAACAAGAACTATATTTTTCCCCTTATTTAATACTTTTCTGGTAGGCAGGCAGGCTTTCAATCTTACCCAGAGGAATTTTATATTTTACTCAGAAGCGAGCAAAATGCAGAAGACACAAAGAGTATTTTTGTAGAGCTGTACAAATAGCTTGAGATACTGACTTGTAGAGCTTTAGCCCACACCAGCTCAGCACCAAATTTCACATTACATTACAACACAAGGACCATTACACATAAAAGATCAGGCTGTGGCCATAAGCAGGCCTGTACCTTAGGTGATGCAAACAGCTGTGGCTTAAAACTCATATGTGGCCACATCACCCACCCCAGAGAAGAATGCACCCTTTGGGAATTCAAAATCACTTTTATATCTGAGCACAGGTTTTGCACAAAACCTACCTACTGCTATTGTGTGCAAGTGTATGCACATGCAATTATTCAAAATAACAATGCTCCCATGACCTCCATGGAACAAGCAGTGAGTGCTTGTTGCCCACTTTACTTACATGTTTGCAACTTTCCTTTACAAACCCCAGAATGCCTTGCCACAAGATGCACAAGCTTTAACTTATCAACACAGTAACTTAGGCCACTTTGCTCTTTATCTATAATTTATGCTTTAAGCCTGATTGTTAGATATTTATTGTGATTTGGTTCTCTAGAAAACAATCATCACCAGAATGAGAGAAGCTGTTCAGGAGAGCTGCATTTTGAAGCAGAGCAGAAAATGAGACAGAGGAGGAGAAAGCAAATGAGGGAAAGTGTAAGGTATAACCACCTGCAAAGCACAGCAATGGAGGAGGAAACAGGAAGAGAATGCATGCAGAACTGCAAGATGAAAACAATTCTTTCTTCATTTCTGGATTTCTAGAGAATAATAAAGTGAAACACTAGAATAACATGATAATTTAAAATTCTGATTATCAGTAAGGAGCTGCCACACATTAATTGCAATCAGTAATGCCTCCCAAACAAACTCCCCACAGTGACCACCAAGGAACACCTGAACTTTTAACTCCTATCACTGTTGGTACTGCTCACCACATACTAACATGTGGCATGAAAAAGGAAAGAAATTACTTTTCAGCAAGTCAGAAATTAAAAGAAATTTGATAGAATTAATAGCAGAAAAGTTAATCAGAGATGATCAGCCTTGTACAACCCCACATTCCCCGAGCTTATTTCCTAACAGTATCACAGACCTGTAACCAAGCAACCCACCTTGGTAAATCCCAGGGCCAGGCTGAGGGGGGCCATAGGGGACTCCAGGTGCTGTGGCAGGTTGAGGTCCTGGAAGAATTGGAATGTAGACACTGAGCATGGATCATTTCCTCCCACCCTGGCTGAAAGATCCCCAGCACTGCCTCCTTTTCCAGAGTACCCATAGAACAATATCAAGATCATATTTATAAACAATGCATGTATTAAACATCAGTTAAAGCAGTTCTGGTCCTTAAAGCCCAGAAAAAAGCAGGTGCTGCACTTGATGTCATGAAGTTGTCACAGAATCACAGAACCATTTAGCTCAGAAGGGACCTCCTGAGATCATCCAGTCCAAGCCCTGCTCAAGCAGGGTCAGTTCACTCTGTCTGGACCAAAGATGGCTTTGTTCACTGATATTTAGAAAGAGGCTTGAGTTCCAAGCATTGCCAGGAATGGACAGGCTGCCCTCCAGCACAGAACGTGGCAATGAGCAGTTCCCCTCTGTGTCAAAACTTTTCTCCCAACTTCTTCAAGTTTGGACTATACCAATGCCTCACCAGCAGATGGAGATGGTCATGGATTTAAAAACATTTATCAGCCTCATTTTGTAAGCAGAAATAACCTGAATTTCAAGATTACTAATTTATTTATTATTTTTATTTACCTTCAGAAATCAAGATCTGAAAATGTAAGTTCTATGTTTTGTAATATATTCCATTTCAAAATGCAAATAATTTCAACTTAAACCTTTCATACATATTCCACATAATTAGAAGGTCCACAAATCGCTAAGCTAATACTTGAACATGCTGTTTTTGATGTTAGCAAAAGTTGGCATTTCATTTACATTTTACTCACCTTGCATTGCCATGGATCTGCTTATAGTTGTTCTGCAAAAGAATATTTTTATCTCATGATGTTTTAAATATATAATTTCATGCAAGACTTATTTAGAGTTCTCTGTTTATTATTGATAAAAGATATTTACCTGTCTAAACCATATGGGAAAGCTGAATTACAAATACAAGGTAAAACAACCTTAAATATCTCAGCTTCTTTCTAGGCTGTGTCCCTACCATCACGTAAATCTGAATTTTCTATGCCTGCATTCATTCTTTGTGCATCCCAAAACCATCCTCAGCTCAGGGAAAGCACTGGGATGTGCAAGGTGCAAGGCTCTGCTGTGGATCCAGTTTTTGCCTACACAGGGTAACAAAGATGGTTGCCAAAAGGGCTTAAAAAACCCCCAAACAACATTAAAAAAAATTAAAAAGAAACACTTACTCACTTACTGATACCAGCATAAACCTTGAGAGATATTTCTTTCTCAGAGGTAATGAGAGAAGCAACACAACAGCTGCAACTGCTATTTACAGACAGAGATCCAAAACAGCCAGGAGATCCAAAAGTGGAAGTGTAAAAAAAAAGAATGGTACAGGCACTCCTTTTTAAGAGGATTGAAAACTTTGAAATAAATAATAAACCTAGTTATTCTTTAAAAACAATCCATTTCAAGTTAAACTAGCAATATATTTTGTCTAACTACTTCAGTTCAGTGACGACGGTTGTTCAAAGCTGGGAATGGAAGTGAAACTGAAAGCAGTCCCTTCCTGGTTTTCACTCCTTGAGTAAAAGCAAATCTCACAGGACGACATCTAATGTTCTGGGCTTTCATGGAATTAGCTCTCCAAATCCTATATAATATCCTCTTTGTTTAACAAATTGCTCTTAAAACATTCATTTTTTAATATTTTTTTTCTTCAACTTTACTAACAAAACCACCATCCTGTTTCACATACTTTACTTGGATTCTTGTCTTAAGATAGACTGGAATCTGTCAGAATGCAGAGCAAAAAAAAGCAATAGAAAATAATTTAAAATTCTAGAACTGCTGTAAGAATCTGACAGAACACATCCAAAAAAACTTTTTTTCACATATTAAAATATAGCATGACAAGCTTAATATAGGACCATATCAAATATGATGACAAAATTACCAGTTTATAGGAATATGACAAATTAAGGAAGAATAAAAAATGTTATTTAAACTATCAAAAGATTAGTTTATACTGTGAGATGTTCCAGCTACGTGAACTTGAGTGAAATACTGGAAATTACAACAAAACCCTTTGGTAAAGGGAGAGTAGAGACAGAATCATATGACTTATATAAAAGAAAGGCTTTGTAGTAGTCCAGAATCTTTTACTGTCCCTACAACCACATATATAGGCCACTATACAATCCAGGATTTGGAAAATGTTGATATGCTCTAGAGTAGAAAAGCAATAAAGAATTTACAAAGCTCAGCCCTCATTGATCCCTAGATAGTTCTTATTTTATGAATGTCCATGTTTCTTTTCAGTCACTCTCATTTTCAGAACTACATGTCCCTCACTCTGGCCCATGGCACTAGATATGCTGCAAGTAATTCAGACATGTCATAATTATGTTAACTATAGGACTTCTGATTTTATCAGAAAAGCAGAAGAGTGACAAGTAGTTTCATGTCTTATCCAGCATGACAAATAGTTCCATTTCTTATCCGGCTCACTGAAATGCTGCCAAGAACCCATTAATTTAAGCTCCCAAGCACAAACATGCTTACTGCCATATGAATGCCAAGTCGGGCCCTTTCCAAGAAGTTGTAATATTCAAAAAACAGACATAGGAAGCCAAATAGCTAGGAGGCACGACTCCATGCACCCTTTGTGGCATTTCTTTTTGTCGTTGCATTATATTAGACTATTCAGCCATGAGATTTTAACTTGGACTGATGGAGAAAAAGTATGCCTAAAAAAAATCTAGTTGATCTAATTAAACAGGTTATTTTTCCCTAAAGTTAACAAAATAGTATTCAAAGAAGGAATTAATTATTTCGGTTCTGATGCAGTAGGGTACCATCTCCCCATACACTGACTTTTCTCCTGACACCTGGGAGTGCCAGCACCCGGCAGCCACACGGACAGGTCACACCCGGGGTATCCAGGCTCGCTGAGACGAGGGCACATCATCGCCAATGCCGCTGGCCTCTGCTGGGGACAGCACCGCGGCTGCCAGAGCCGAGCTGCTGCCGCCTCCCTCCTTGAGCAGGGCTCGCCAGGACGGCCCGGGCAACAGCACCTCCCCTTAACCCAGCCTTTGCAAGCGAGTTATTTCTCTAAAGAGAGATCTTCTAACTCAACGCGCAATCCCCAGCCACTTCCCCGGAAAACGCGAGGCTTCTCCTCGTCAGAGCCTGTCACAGCCCTGCTGATCGCCAGGCATCCCTGGGATGAAAGCCCAGGGATGCCCGGAAGGACGGCCTGGCAGGAATCCTGGTCGGTAAGGACGCTGAATGCCCCACCCGAATGTACCGTTCCCAAGCCGAGGCTCCGCTGTCCCGCTGTCCCTGTGTCCCGCTGTCCCCGTGTCCCGCTGTCCCGCTGTGCCCGTGCCGCTCCCGTGCCGCTCGGGAACACCCAGCGCTGCAGGGCGGGGAGCGCGGGCAGGGCCGGGCTCTGGGCAGGAAACGCTGCAATCCCTGCCGAGAAATGCCGATATTTCCTAAGCTTTGCTCTCTGTGACGTTTAGTTTTCCCATTTCTATCAGCATCAATGCCAGTTCAGTACTTTTAAAATTAATTAATTAATTGACTTACTTTCTCCCTTTTAGTCTCAGGACATCAAGTTACGTATCGGTGATAACTCCAAGCTCTATGTCCACCCTGAAAGGAGAACAAATGTATTTGGAACAATTTTACCTTCCTTATAAGGCAGGACCTCAGGGGGAGAAATATATTTACGTGGACTTCATAGTTACAGGAACAAGAACATACAATACTGAATTGTTTGGGAAGCAAAGGACTTGGAGCCAGTTTGCTCCTGCCCTGATTATAACCTGTGGTGAGCTTTATCTTCTGCACCCTTTTCTGTACCTTCACGTACATCAGACTGGAGCTGCTGGTGCCCATGTATGCCTCGCCATAGAAAACTGTATTTCATGTAAACCACACAAATCTGATCACAGTAATTCGTGCATGCATGAAACCCAAGACTAGGGATGCAATTTGAATTCTTTATTAAGAAAACAGAAATTATTAAGAGCAGGTCACTTTGTAGCTTTACATGCTCTCTAGTTTTGGTCTTCTACCTCCCAAAATAAGGTCTCAATATTTCAATATTGAACATTCCATGAAGAAACAAACAAACAAACAAACAAACAAACAAAAAAAAAGCGCAAACAAAAACAAAGAAACAAAAAACCAAAACAAAACAAAAAAAACCCCCACCAAACTATTATTCTAGCCCTGCACTGAATTTCATCTAAACACCAGATATGACAGGGATTTGGGGATTTTATTTTGTTTCCTCAGGTACAGAAGAATCTAATCTAAAGCTGACCAGCATTTTCCCACACATCTGCACTGAGTCCACTAAGAGGATTAATAGCAGACACCAAGAAATAGCTATAAAATCGTTTTGACATGGTTGGGAAATTAGAAATACACGGTAGGTTCTGATACCACCCTTATTTTTACAGGACTATAAAATAGTTATATTTAGCTTGGTTTAAACTTACACACTGAAATTTAGATTGTATTGCCCAGCAAACAGGACTTTTTGACATAGAGATGAATGTTATTTCTTAGATGAGAATATCATTGTCATATCAAAGAGAACAAAGATAGCAGCACATCTTTTCCTTTCAGGCATTTATCAGTAGGAAAAGCCCTATTCACCTGCAGGGGAAGAAAAAAATATGCCATGATTCACAAAATACAAATGTATCAGTCTTTCCCATATCAAATAATGTTCCAGCTTTTTTCATACCCAACTAGGATCACTGATGCTGTAACTGGCAGTCAAAGTTTTTCTGTTAGATCAGTGGGTTGAAATGGTCAATACCTTATTTTCTCCAGTGGGCAGATTTAATCAGCAAGAGAAGGCCTAAAACATTAAGAAAATAAGAATTGTCTCAATAGAAATAAGAAAATTACTGTGTTCCTAGAAATTTAGTCCTTTAGGTTTAAGCATGTTTACCTGAAAAGAAACATCATTTGTAGATATTTAACCCCATTTTCTAGGTGTGTTGCTTATGATCTGGACATTCAGAACATTACTTTCTCCTGTTTTATCTTCTGACGCTCCTGATGTTGGCTCCTCATCCGATCCTGTGGTGCTCAGCACCAGAAATGGGACCCGTTCCTCCACCAGCGTCCCACCAGCGGTCTCCAGTAACCTGGTCTGCTGGACGAAGCTGAGCTGATGGCAGCAGCTCTCGCCTTTCTCGCTGACATCACCCACGCAGCTCCTCTGCCCTCAGTGCTCGGGCGGCGCATGTGTGTGAGGGCACACGGGAGTTCACTTGGGCCTGCGCATGAGGGCAAACAGCCTTTGTGCAGCTCAAACTCTGTTTAACTGCATTTAACCTCAGGAATGGCATTGTTCGCACTGCTACAGGAAATAAAAGTCATTACTGGGGATTTGCCTTCTGTGCCTCTGGACACAGTCCCACAGGAGACTCCCTCCTCCGGTGTTTGTGATCTGGAAAGCAAAGCTGGGACAGCAAGCCAACATGGCAGACACAGAAAAAGATGAGAGTAGTTGTTGTTGTCTTGAATATAGAAAATACATAAGACATGAAGCTTGAGGCACAAAATTGAGCATGCTGCCAAGACATAAATGAAAAAGAAGGAACAGAGGAGAAAGAAAGAAGAAACAAAGGAAAAAAAGATTACTCTCTGTGGCAGGTCAGGAAAAGCTCCTGAGCTGCACCAGCTGGAGCCTCACCCAAGGGGTACAATTTTTTTCTGCTGTTTCCCATCCTTCACTTGCGCACATGTTGGGAAAACCTTTAATTGTAACAAACAGTGTTTAAGTCTTGTGAATTCCTTTCGCTTTAGCTGACAGTGCTGAGGCCTGTATTCATGTGTGGAAGTGGTTAGCCTGGCCTTAAGGTCTGTAGGCCTCAGCAAGGCTGCCCAGAAGGTGATTTAAATACGCAGGAGAATTGGCAGGAACATTTAGCATGTATGTATGGGTTTGGGCAAATGTAGTGAGTCTGAATTAGTTACATAGATTTAAACTCATCTGTTCTCTAGCAGCGGTGTGTGGGTTAGGCAGAGAGATCTCCCTCATGCCCTGTGCTGAAAATAAAAGTGATTCCACTTTCTAATATTGAAATTACAGTGTTAGAGAATTTTATTCTTGACTTTCTATGACAAAGTGATAAATTTGATACAAAGTGATACGATTTTCACAATATTTAGAACTTGCTTCGAGAGTTTACATTTGAGAAGATGGCCCCCAACCTAATTATTCACATTTAAGGAATCTTATCCAGAATCAATAAGTTATTTTCCTTTTTTCCATTTATACTACATGTGGTATCCAAACTAGTAGCAGTTTTGAAAGCAGATAGGCAAATAATTAAATATTCCAATAGGCAAAATTACATTTTAATACAGCATGATGAGCCTAGTATGAGACCACCACCAGTGTGACAGATATGATGTACAAACAGTAAAAGGCAGTTTAAACCCAAACATTTTTAAAAGTGCTGTTCTGCTTATTATTAGCATTAGTATTATTTCTTTGATGTGGAACTGGGGCAAATGGATTCCATCCTGCTAACATTGGACAGGAAACTGACATCCCCCAAATCCCAGTGTAGCTCTCCTTTTGTTTTGGTAGTTAGGCCTTCACTAATTTAATAAAATATGTATTCATGAACCAGAAGAAACATCTAACACATTGTCTCTCTATTAAAGATTTGGAATTGTGGAATTACAAATTCTAAACTGGACTGTTCACATATTTGATTTCATTTAATAATGTCAAGTCAGTCATCAAGCCTGCAGTCTAACAAATGAGGGTTAGGTTTTCCCTTGAGAGGGAAACTGTGTAAAAATGGGTTTAGTATTTTAATGTCTTTGTTAATTCAATATCCAGATAGCATCAGTGGACAGTTATGAGTTCCAAACTGCATAAAGTAGCAGTCCTTATATTTTTACATATCCTGAGGGGCAACACATCTCCCTGGGCTGTCACTGACAATTGTGATAATCACTTGCAGAGGAAAAGCAATTCCTGCAGAGAGCTGTCAGCCATCACCATCAGTCTTTCCTCAAGATATTCAAACACAAGGGGAAAACAACAACTGAACAACAATGGAAGCAATACCACACATTTGGTTTTGCTACTGAGTATTTTTGTGCCAAAGCAATTTCCCTCTCAGACTTACAAGGAGGCTAAATAAAGTTTACTGCTGCCAGTCATACAAGTTTTTGAATGTCAGCACTGTAGATGAACTGGCATAAGCCTCTTTGAAGTTGGAAAACAGGATATTGGGAGGAAAAGAACAACTCAACATAAAGAAATAGGCCATTACAGTTTACAGCATTCAGGATTAACTGTGGTACCAACAGCTTAAAATGCAGCTTGTGTAAATCCTGTTTTCTGCTACAGGGATATTTCTACTGCAAATAGATACTTACAGGGGACATTTTCCTAGGCATGACTTTGTTATAATACCAGCCTAATTAATAAAATACACCAAAAAATCAAGTCAGGACAATTCCACATGCCCCATCCTGGGCAGACATCCAGCTCTGTATGTCAGAGCTGGCACTCTGAATTGCCAGGCTGCTTAGTTATCTGTGTTTGGGTTTTTTGGTGAGGGGTTTCAAGGTTTTTGCAAAGCCACGTTGTTTCATTTAAGCACTGTTGCAAGCGACACTGAATCACACAGCAGCAGTGACCTGCTAGAGGCCCTTGAACTCTCCCTGCCTCCCTCCCTCCAGTTTCTTTCCTCACAAGCACATTCCGTGTGTGGGTGGGATTCCCTGGCCAAACTCCTCTAGAGCCAATTTCACTGCACCGCTGTAGAACTGGAATCACATAAAGCAGTCATGTCAGGACACCACGGGCCTTGAGTTCACATTGCCCTTTGAAAATGTGCATAAAACCAGGAAGCCTGGAAGCAGCAGCAGCCCTTTGCCCTCGAGGGCAGGTGTCCCCTCTGCTCCCTTTGCCTCATCCTCCAGAGCCCCTGATCACTAGTCACACCTCTCTTTGAACATAGCAAAGAATGGAATGCAGCACCCATGCCCACATCTGCTCTCATTTATAGGATTTTAATCTTTTGGAAATTAGCATTGCATTTGAATTCAGCATTATGAAAATATAATGCCTTTTATCTTTACGTTCTTGATTAGGCACCCTTGGCTTGTCCAGGAGCTGCTGATAAAGGAGAAGCTGGGTTGGACTGTGCTGTGATATACACTGGCACCTCCTTCATCAACGTGAGGACAAATAGAGCAATACTGAAACACAGAACTAAGCTGAGGAGATGATGTTATTAAAACCAATGAAGTCTAAGTTAATGTGTTTCATAACAAACTCATCTGATGAAAATGTACTGGGGACATTGAGGCTTTTGTTAATTAAGAAGGTAATTAAAAAGTTGTAAATGTAGAAGGACAACTAGATCTGCAAGAGTTTATGAAATAAATTTGCAGCTCAATTAAGAATGAAAATTGAGGAAACCCGGCACCAGGCACTGCTTCTTAAACACACAGCTGGGGGATTTGGGGAGGTTTGGAAGCTGGACAGGAGAAAACATAGGAAAAGGAAAATGGAAAATATTTACATCAGGCATAAACTCTGTTCACTATGAAGACCTAGTCACCAATGCCAGGTACTGTAAACTCTTACCTCATACTGATTACCTGGAATGTGGAATAATCACACATGAAGAAATTGCTCATCAAAGCAGTGGCTTCACGCTTGGGCCAGGGCCATTTCTCAGAAATCCTGAGCACAGCTTTCAGGAGGTTCATGTTTAGTCCTATTATTTCTTAAATCAAGCTTGCCAGATTTATTACTGCCAACCCAGAAGACTTTTCTCCCTGTTTGCTGTATCATGTGGTATTATAAATTGTATTTGCCATCCAATCTTGGATTCAATTCTTTAGTGTAATTGAGCTGCTGGATGTTACTGATCAAGGAGATGCCCTCTCCTCTCTTCTCCTCTCCCCTTAACCATGTGTCTGCTGGCAAGGCAGCAGCAGGATGCATCCACACTGCCTGTGCTGATGGGAGCCCCTGGCCAGGCTGCAGCTTCCCTTCCAGCAGTGACAGGTTTGCTGTGTGCTCCCAGAGGACATTCTCCCATGGAGACATGCCAGGAGCCAGCCCTGCCCAGAAGCACGGTGCTCCTGCTCTGCTGCAGGACCAGGGCTTGTGACCCATGGTCCCCCTGATCCTGGGAGGTCCAACACCCTGCATTTGCAGCTTCTGCAGTTTGGATGGGATAAGGCGGCTTACAAAGTCTGTACAGGCAAGCTCTGCCAGTTTCTGGAACCAAGATGTTCTTGAAGCAGGTTTTCAAAATTGAAGTAAAACTCTTGTTCACACTGGTATTTATATGGTTCTCTTTCAGTGATCTTTCCCAGAATTTCAGGACATGTGATTTCTGCTCAATTAGATCTGTATTAGCATTAATCAATGTTTTCTATGGCTTTAGAACAAATGTTTTACACAATCTCTAGTTATTCATTCTGAACTAATAAAATAAAATATTTGCTGTTAGAGCTGTCTACAATTACACTGGACTCATCTGACAGAAGGTCTTATGACCTGATCCAAAGCCTAACATTTGTTTTATTGGGTTTGCAATGAAGCCCTGTGGTTTTAAAGCTTCACTGAACTGTTGGAACTGTAAACCCTACTAAGTTAACCAAGACTGCAGTTAAGGTGACATTGCTTATAAATGAGACACTAAACAAAACTATTTCCAAAATTCCATTTCTGGGACATCATGGGAAAAGAGAGGAATGTATTTTCTTTCTTTTTTCTTTTCTTTTTTTTTTTTTTTAACTACATGTGCAATGATCTATCTGCATTAAGAAAGGCTTCTACTTCAGTTTGTTATATTTGTTTTAGATTAAAAAGTTCACCAAGAAAGCTAACACATATTTGTAGTAATAAATACACATGGTGCTAAGCACATCAATGCTACATGAGGCATCTTGCATCTCTGCAGATTTTCTTAAACATTTTTTCTCTCTTAATCATCTCTTATCAGTGATATTCCTGAAGTACAAGATAAAAGAACATTATACCTGGAACAAATCAGAAATGCAGTAAAGAATTATGACTTCGCCATGCAGGTGCTTATTTTGTAGCAAAGATCCATTATTCTTTTCCAGTGAGACTATATTTGTAAAGACCATATTAGAGTTCAGTTCTGATTGAAACATTCATTTACTCTTAGAAATATTTTATTCTCCTTGTGTCCTCCTCCAACCCCAGCTGCTTTTGATCCCATACCCTCACTCCTTCTTTAGCTCATGTTACGCTAATTTTGCAGGGACTTGCCTCTTTTAGACTCTTTCTCTGCCCAAGCTCCACAATCATTTACTCCTTCACTTCTGACAGGGTCAGGGGTCTTACCCAGGGTGGTGACAGCTCAACTAACCTCATGTTCAATGAAACCAGTCAAACACAGTACTGGCAAGAGAGAATTGCAAAAGACTACAAGAATTGAGATAAACCATTTCATGGGCCTGTTTTAAATTACCATGGTAGTCATATAACTTTTTTATGCCCCAGCCATATAACCACACCTCTCTATGAAAACAGCAGGTTGTATGGAAGGCAAAAACATAAACTTACTGGAGGAGGTATATTCATCTGTTGAAAATATACAAATCATGAACAGAACACCTAGTCCCACTGGTTTCAATCACTGCAGCTAAAAGCAAACAGTTTCACCTTACAGAAGTTTCCATGGATCACATGCATGTGCTTTGTTTAGGTGCTACACCTGCTGGGACAGATGATCTTGGCATATCAGTTGGGGTTTCTGTGCTCTTACTGAACAAAGTATTTGCCAAAGACACACCTGCCTGTTTGCACAAGGGCTTCTCTCTACAGTCATACCTAGATTTAGAGTCTCCTGTCCTTATTTTATTGCTCTGAAACTTTCACATCATCTCCTCACACAGTGTTTGCAGTTATTGAGCAAAGCACGAAGCAAATGCACCCCTTCAACCTTTGTCCTCAGCAGCAACGACAGAACCACCACCATTGTGTGTTTGTAACAATGCAAGTGCTGGTTTGGTATCACAATGAAAAATACTGTATGAGCATCCACATAGATGAGAGACATAGAATGACCCATCTTGTAGAGCAGCAAAAGGAAAAAAATCTCTTTCATCTTCTATTAGGCTCAATTAGGAAAGTGCTCAAACTGTGGGACTGCACTGACTTTGCCAGGGCAATATCCACTGTGTCAAGAAGGATGGAATACACTGCACACCACTAATTCTTGGTGGGATTTCACTCTTCTGTGAGTTTCTATTTCATATTAGGCCCTTGAGAGTCTGAAAGCAATAAAACCAGAGATAAAACTCTTCCTGATGGAGAACCATTTAATTAATTTATTTACTAAATTGTTCATTTAAAGAACAACTTTATTGTCTTGAGTAACTGCTTGTCCTGGCTTCTGCTAAGCTTGTCTTTATCTCAACTCTTGCATTTTCAGAGTGTTGAAGTGATGCTACTCTCTTATGGAGGCTTATTTGAATGAAAACATTTTAGATTCAAGTATTTATCACATCAAAACTGTTCCAAACTCTAAGGAGTTTCAAATGCACATACAGGTCTTGGTCTAAATCCTGACGTTTTAAAAAGTCCTTTGAATTTCAAACCACATCTGAAAACCAGTCTTATTCCCAAGGGTTCCAAGGGCAGTGTGGCTGAGCCAGTCCTGGGCAATGCCAAAGGCTAAAGAATGTGGGTCTTTCCCCAGGTGTTCTGAGCCTCAGTCTACAACTACTTGGAACTAGAGATAGCAGAGAAGATTAAATCACCAAATTCTACAATGAGTTGAGCTGGAAGGGGCCTTAAAGCTCATCATATTCCAGCCCCCTGCCATGGGCAGGGACACCTTCCAACAGTCCAGGCCGCTCAGAGCCTGATCCAGCCTGGCCTCGAACACTTCCAGGGGGGGGGCAGCCACAGCTTCTCTGGGAAACCTGTGCCAGAGCCTCACCACCCTCACAGTCAAGAATTTCTTCCTTATGGCTAATCTAAACCTACTCTTTTTCAGTTTAAAGCCATCCTTCCTTGTCTTGTCACTGCATGCCCTTGACAAAAGTCCCTCTCCAGCTTTCATGTAGCAACTCTGGGAACTGAAAGGTGCTGTAAGGTCTCCCTGGGCCCTTCTGTTCTGCAGGTTGAACAACCCCAAGTCCCTCGGCTTGTCATCCTAGAAAGCCCTCTGGATTAATAATTGTTAACAAATTACTCCTCCAAAATCTTTCTTTACTCCTATCCTATACACTCAGCATACTGTCCTATACATAATAGCCAAAATACCTCCCCTGGATTTGCAAAGAAAATAGGATTTTTCTTTTTAAAATAAAACAATATTTTGATACTTTGGGTTCTTCAGGAAGCCCAGAAGGAATCTTAAAAACATGCTCAAAACTTCCATGTGAATTCTAGAGAAGTGTGAAACACACAAGGTATTTCTGGTCATGACCCTTGTTCTGACCCCAGGCTGCATTCCTTTGCTCAGTCTCAGTTGGTATAAATGGACATTTTCATGACAACTCACCAAAATGATTCCTGATAGAAAGTACAATTTTTCACAGGTCTAGAAAAGACATGTGGGTAGAAAACTAATACAGTCATTAGCCTTGACCAAAATTCTCCCAAGATTCTGCAAGTAATTCATAAATCACTAAGATTTATGAAGCAATACTGGACCTTGACACATGCATGGTGATATTTCCTTTAGGGCTTTGGGCAACGTGTCCTAGTGGAAGATGTCCCTGCCCACAGCAGGGCTGGAACTGAATGATCTGTAAAGTCCCATCAAACCCAGACCATTCTGTGATTCTGTGATCTGAGGGGAAGAGAGAGGGGGCAGGAAGGGAAAATGCCCAGGGTCATTTCTAGAATGAAACAGGTATTTCTCAATAGAGCAATGTCTACAATAGAAGCTTGTGGCATTTTTTGTGATTTGATTGTTGTTTTTGTTGTTGTAGTTGTGTGGGTTTTTCTAATACAAAACATCAGCAATGTAAACAGAGCACTCACCTGATGTGACTGGAACAGAGAAAAACAAGGCCTTAAAGTGAGTATCTTAAAGTGGAAAAGCACATCAAGTTAATGAGTCCTGATGAAATGACTTCCAGGAAATATTTTCCTTCAATACTCACCCAGATACATAAAATGCTGACAAATCACTGATAAGATGTTGTTTTGTGGTAAGGGCTAATAGAATTCTTCAATAATGATTTGGCATTAAGGAAGCTACTCCTAAGTGGGATTCACTTTAGAAAAATATCCAGGATTCCACGACCAAACCAAAAGAAAACAAACAAACAAACAAAAAAAAAACAAAAAACAAAAAAAAAAACCCCACACACCAAATCTCCTTTCAGAGTATATGGCATAATGTTCCCTAAGGAGCTGAAGTGGGTTTTTCCCCTTAAGGGATCCATTTTAAGTCAAGAAAAAAACACGTTTAAAAACCTAATGTTGATCTTTGAATTAAAGTAGTATTTATGATTCTGACACAGAACATACCATTCTAATTGAAACAAAATCAATACAACTAAGATGAGAGTCAGGTGAAGGAAATTTCATACTTTTTTTCCAAACAGCTCCAATTACACAACTCTATGAGAAAATGTGCATTTTGCATAATTTCCAGATTTGTCTAATCCTAAAACAAGTACCCAAATCAGCACAAAAAGATTTTTTTAATACACACAGAACAAAGTCTCTGAGGAGAAGCACCCTTTTGCATCCACCAAATTATCAGACAATGAAAGAATCTCAGGAGTTACACAGATGCTGTGTCTTCAGTCTCTTACAGAAAGTGTCTGATCTGCCCAAGGACAAAGCAGCTGCTCCCCAGGTGCTGGTGCCACCTGGGTTTGTGGCACTACAGGGGATTTCCACCCCTCTGCCCCCGTACAACACACAGTGATAGAACATCATCACACAATCTTTTTCTCATAAAAACCTTCCACATTTCTAGGGACACCACCACACCGCAATCTCCTTTACACAGGACACTTTCTGTCACTTTCTGTTTCTGCAGAAGGTGGGCACTGTCCTGGGCTGGGGCTTCTCCTTTGTCCACCTGTGGAAGCTGGAGAGATGCTCCAAGTACAAAGACTAGGTTGTGTGCTGACCCCAGGAGCTCACTTTGTGGTAGATTGTATTCTGCCCATGCCCCAAGCAGATCTCATAAAACAGCCAATAATTCACCTGTAAATTGCAGACAATAAAGATAACCCAGTGTCACGTGGCAAAGGTTTAATATCAGACAGAGAAAATAAAATCCTTCAGTTAAGAGTAGAATTTAAGTAGAGGTTAAAGGTATGTTGAACTTTAATCAGCACCCTGTGTACAGCTTATGATCTGTGAAAAGGTAAATATTGTCAGTATGAGCTGTTGCTGCCATCTACTGCACACAAGGAGTGTGAACTACACAGATTTACAGTTTGGCTACTGATCAAAAATATTTCCTGTTTGGATTTGGTACAATTTCTGTTTCATTAGAATAACCATGTTTCTTACTAGATGATTCCAGGACATGAATTTGCTTTAGAAAATACCTGTGATCCTTTGGGGCATTCTGAATTCTCCTTTGGAGAGCCACTCCTAGCCTGTGGGGGAAGCGTGAAAGGTGAGCATACGTAGCTTCCATAACGTGAAACACATTGCTATTAATAAGAAAGGGTTATTAGTTAGAGCTGCAAGTTATTAAGATCTTAGAACACATTAGCTCTTCTTTAGCAGTATCATGCAGAACTCCATAAACTCTGCTGAGGATGGATACCTGCCCTGGTGTGGCAGCTGTGGCTCAGGTGAATGACCTGCCAGCTGGAAAAGCGCTGCATTTGCACTGAATTTCTACCAGGATGCTGAAGGGTGGGACAGAGGTCAAGCAGGCTGCTGAGAGAGTTTTAAGCAGCAAGAGCTATCCCAGCCCCACTGCTTGTTTTATCCAGCAGGGCATGAGCCTGTTCCTGTATGTCCCAGAAGCTGCCTCTGAGTGTAAACAGAGGCATTCAAACATACTCATATGCATACACATTAACAGCAAAAACCTCTTGTATTAACACACAAAACTGCAGCAGTGTCACTCAGTGTGAGGAATCCAGTATTATCATCTGGTTGCAATTCATTAAAAAAAATATATGCACATATTGCTTACCTACAAGGTACAATGGGCACACAGCCAAATTCAGCCCCACAGGTAAATAAGACCTTACTCTGTGTTGATGTCAATGAGGTTGGACATGTTTGCTTCAGAGACATCTTTGGCTTGTTAAAGGCCACAAGAAGACTGGAAATCGCAGAGGAAAAGTGGGAGATAGGTGGGGATCCTGTTGATCTTACAGGCACTGTACAAAGTCAAGTGTTCAGACACACCCAGCTCAACAACAGCGCACAAGAGCCAAGATTATGGACTACAGTAACAGTGACTAAGATGGCAAAGGGATTTGAAGAGAAAAAAAAAAAGTAAAAATCTGGTTCTTTTTCTCAGTCTACAGTCAGGAGTGCAGGAGCTGAATTCAACAGAATGAAACCAGTGTGAGATTAGCGAGAATAGCAAAAATCGTCCTGTATTCCTCTGCAAATTCATTCGTTTCCACACGAGGGAGCTTCCTGCCCACAAAGCTCACAGGGTGCTTCCTCCTGGGAAAGGTGGCAGCAGTGCTTCCCTGTGAGCTCCCAACTCGTGCAGCCTGATTGCACTGCTACGAGTCACAGTGAGAGCCAGTAATGAAATGGTTAACAGATAATGATGATTGTCAGAGCTTGTTAACCACAATTATTTTCAAGACATATGTAAATCTGTATAAATACCTAAGTGTGGTATATAATCTAAAACATACTGTTTAAATCTATAAGCATTCCTGAGTTAATTTCACTATGGGAACATTAGTTGCAACTTCCTGACTTCACTGTGTTTGAATTCATATCCATGAACATTAATTTAAAATTAGTCTAAATATTTGTTGAGAATTAATCACCTGATAAATTTAGCTCTTTTTCATTTTTATGAATTATTCATTATCTCCTCTCTTTCCGTTGATGTGTTGGTTGTTTGCGAGAATTGAATTACTGGTTGACACTGAAAAAAAAAAATCCAGCATTTCTAGTGATTTGTAAAATATTCCTCTTAGAAACCTGACTGGTGACTATGACAGCAATTGGGTTTACCACCAATATTTTATGGTATTGATTTGCTGCTCGAAGGATCCACTGGAGTTTTTGAGAGGCATAAGCAAGCTCATACAGCAAATATTTTGCAACAACAGCAAAAAAAGTCTGTTTATGTCTTGCATATTTGTCATTCCTACAAAGGAAGCTTGTATTGGTAAAAGCCTGTTGGTGGGAATGTTTGGGAACTGTATGATGAGGTGTGACTGCAGGAGTGAACAGCTATATAAAACTGCTGAGCTACGAAAAGCTCCTTTCGCACAGTCATCATACAAAATACTTGAGCTTGCTAAAGGAAAAGAATAATTCTGTTCTAGGGTAGCCTCAGGCCAGTCTGAATGAAAAATTATCAGCCACGAGATATTACAAAGAGGAATAAACCTTTTAAAGAAAGCCTTGAGTAGATGGCAGCAAGGATCCTTAACACTGGATAGTACAAAGGGTAGTGATTTGTGAGCCTCTAGCACACAGAGGACCATCTCTCAAACTTTGTCTATGGCCTGCCTTCAGTGGAAATAATGGAAGACCAGATTTTCTGAATAGACCTTACATCCCCAAGTCCAGGGCTGGAAGCCTAATTTCTGGCTGCCACTCATTAAAACAATCTTTGCCATAAAATCAATTAACTAGCAAACATAACTTCCCTTCTTCCAACTCACTGAAACAGATAACATCTTGAACTTCCCGTGGGGTATGTCTTTATATTTGTTACTTTCAATATCAATTTGTTACTATTAATTAAGTAACAAATCAGAAAATTACTTCTAAAATTATAAAAAAGCAAAACTCCCAGAACACACCCTCATGTGGTTAGTAACTGGTACCAGCACTTGCAAAACATCAAAGGCTTCTCTAAACATAGACTTTCATCAGGGATGCTGCAAGCCTTCATATAATCTTTCATGATTTCCCATGCAGGAACATCAAAAGAGAAAGAAGAGAATGGCACTGTTCCAAAGCAACTGTGCTCTTTGTGAAAAGTATGTGTTCAGCTACAGAACATATTAAATGTAGGTGGGAAATTATTATTTACATGAGACATATTTTAATAAACATCATCATTAGCTCCCTGTCTTTTCCTAGAAGGAACAAGGATTTTTGCAGTTCAAAATCATGTCCAAAGCTCAAGCGATTTCTGGAAGAAAATGAAAAAGAATTAGAAATGTGTTAAGTCTTCAAAGCAAGAAGATCAATTTATGTTCATTTTTACCTACTGAAACACATTCTGCATATTTCATTGTTTCTGTCATCTTGTTATAATCCATCCAAAGAGTTTTCAAAGAACATTAAATCCTACAAATAAACAAACTATGAATTAGATATGGAAGGCACAAAAATGCATCAATTACTATCAAAAGTCTTACTTGTAGGCTTTTGTTACATAAAGCAATTAGATTAGTCAATCACTTTCTATCACTACCACTGAGCAACAGGAGTTTTGGAGGGGACAATCCAAAAATCTTAACTGTCATTTCTATCCTACTAAAAGCAAATTTTCTGAATTGCTGTTGGAATTTTAAAGCAAACACTTTTCAGTGAATAATTTAAATAGTATTGTATTTTTTGTTTATATTCTCTGATCACAGATGATTTTGAAACCATTTCATGCTAACACAATTATGTTAGCAAAAGAACTACACAGAAAATATCAATTTTAATTCTAGAAAACAGGCATCTTAACTTCATCTTTACCCCTAGCACTGAGTATTCTCCTTCTCAAATAATTTTTATTATTATCTCCACAAGAGAATTTCTGTAGGAATTTTCATATGACCTGAAGGTCTTACGTACAACACTCAACAGAACTATTGAATTGATTTGAAATTCCCATTAGAAACAACATAACTTTTTTTTTAATTCATGTGCTTGTTCAAACAGTGTAAGGGGTTTGGGGGAGTTTGGTAGGTTTGACGTGTGTGTTGAGATTTGATTCTGCCATACAAAATATTGAACTTCATGTGTAATACTATTTAAACAGTTTAATAAACAAAAATTTAAGAACATTAAAAAAAAAAAAAAAGCAGACATAAAAATTGAGATATTTTCAGTTAATTTATCTTTTAGGTATTGGGTTTGGCTTTCCACTGCACTTGCACTTTTGCAGTTCTCAGCTGACAGCAAGGGCCCCTTTGGCCCTGGTCTGCACATTTCTATGGGTCTGCCTCTCCACCTTGCACACTTACAATGAGGAAACAAGCACCAATCATTACTGCCTTGATCCTCACGTCAAGATCTACAGGGACCTGGATCCCAAAGTTGGCAGTGTTGGTAAAGACATTGTTGACAAACCCAGACCAGTACTTGGAAATTTTGCCAATCGTTGTCATCTCATTGAGAGCTTTTACCTGCACAAAAAGCAGGAACAGACATAAATGCAAACAAATCAAGTGCACACTGATGACATCTCCACAGAATTAATGACTGTGTCCTGACATACAGAGTATGCTATAGTTGTCAGGTTCCCCTTTTATTCTTACTGCTGATATGTTCTATTGATGTCAAACTTCCCTTTACGAGTAGCATGCAAGAAAGGGTCTCAAGTTTAGAAACATCAGCATCTTTAGAGCTGACAAAAAGTGGGAGAAAGCAATTGTGAAGTTTAGGCCAGTTTTGCTCTTCTTTCAGAGCACTGTGGTTTTTTTCCTGTCTCATGTTTTTTATATTCTCCTAGCCACACTACTGTGGACTATTGTCACCTCGGGACAGGTATGTCCTCAATTATGTAGCCATCTGCATGTTTCTCACAGTATACTGCAATTTCAGACAGTACCCACTGGAGTCTTCTGATTTGGCTAATGAGTTGATAAATCCAAAAACTCCTTTATGATTCTTAACTAAGGCAAAGCACTTTGTTCACATCAGAAAACTCCATTCAGGGTTTCTTCAAGTATCTCCCATTCTCCCTCTCACCTGAGAAATTTATTCCAAGTAGTAAAACTTTTAAATTGTTAACACTTGTACAAAACATACCTCAAAGTCAACATCTTCAAAACAGCCACAGGTTGCACATGGGCCGATTATTTTTAGTACATCTTCTTTACTTTGATTCTGTATAGTAAACTTTGGCAGAAAAGGGTGCCAGTTCTGTAGAATGTACCCAGCTATTGTGCCTGGTGGGGACTGAACTTCCACCTAGGAAACAAAAGAAAACAACATGTTTTTAGCTAATTGTATAGTAGTATAGTTTTCCATGGTAGTGTATTGTTTATATAATGACAAAGTATTTATTTACTGACTATAGCAACCTGTCATTTTACCAAACATTGAACTGGATATTGCAGAACTGTCTAATGGTGGTGTTAAATATAGTGGACAATACGAAGCTAAAAAACTGTACCAGAAGCCAACATCTTACATACAGTATAAGACTTTATAAAAGCTCTAAACTGGAAAAAAAAATTGTTATTGTATTCAGCAAATACCCTATAAGCTTTTTTTAAGTAGCTGTACTAGCAAAGGACTTTTTTAAAATATCCTGATGCAGTGCAAAGGGAAGTGGATGAGCCAGTCTGTAAAACATTTCCATAACACAAGAAAGATATCTGAATAAAAAAATATGGAGAAAAGATCTGATGCTGTACAGGACCTGCATATTTCACTCCAAGCAGCTTACTTCCATGTTCTGCAATTTCCCAGAGATATATGGCCCTGTAGAGGAAGATCCATGGAGCAAAGCCTCAGCCTCCTCGGAGAGCGGCTTCCCAGTCATACCCACACACCCCAGTGGCCTCCAGAGGGTTTCCATCCTTCACCCCCCTGCAGTACAATGTGTGATCTCTGTCTGTGTCAGGGCAAGCAGTATTTTGGGGTGTTACTTGACTGGAGAGACATCATTAGACACAAAAGCTTTCTGTGGGATGTCAGCCAAGCCAGGTCCCACAAAAGGGAGGAGGCACGCTGGGAGCGTAACTCGTTTATCAGTAGTTGTATCTACTCAAAAGTCCCAGGCTGAGGGGTGGCTGTGAATTGCTGAATTCCTCCCTGCCACCCACGAGCAGCTGCACAGGGAAATGCTGGGACAAAAGGCGTTTGGGATTCCCTCACCTCCTGCAGGAAGCAGGGGAAGCAGCAGCTGTTGCACCTCAAGGGTCGGATCACTCGGATCACCTCCCGGCCCGTGTTATCCGCAATCCTGATGGTGAAAGACCTCAGAGGCGAGCACAGCTTGCGGTCAAAGCAGTCATTCTCTTCTACTGCAAAGTAAACTCTTTGGCCCAAATGGTTTTTTATCTCGTATTTGCTGGAGGTCTCTGTGCCAAGTATAGCTAATAAAGCAAAACAAGTAGAACATTAACTTAATATAATGTTTGTTATTAACTTAGTGTAATGTCAGTGTGTATACATATATATATATGAGCATTTATTCTAAAAATATATGATACAGATTGCTTATAAAATTGTTTTGAATTAATGATAAAAGAAAATATACACGTATAAGGAAATAATAGTGCTGGGTCTGCATTTTGAATGAATTAATTCAGACTTTGATTTGCTGTACACTCAATACATATCACAAAAGACAATTCAGACCCTGAGTTTTGGTTTGGGCTATTTCTGGCTTTGTCATCTGTGAAAAGTAGCATCCTGAGACTGCCCCACTTCAGTGACAAAGCTTTCACCCAGCAGGTTGTTGGAGAAACAGGCCAAAACCATTTTGAATGGGAGAAATACATTTTACAGTGTTTAACTGGCAGAACTTAATACTTACTCAGTACTTTGAAATTCTAAGACACTAAGTAATTAGAAACTCTTGTGCTTCACTTTATGTCTTCTGGCCTTCTCTATTTGCTTTGTTTCTCATGGTATGTTAATTATTGTTAAAGACAATTAATTTTTCCATGGATTGGAAAGATGGTTAAACTTTAATAATACTGAGAGTGAGGTGTCAGAGAGAGAGAATTTAGGACTGTTTTAGGGATTACTCACTCCCCAGTGGTTTGCTGCAGAACAGACAAAAAATAAAGTGAGTCTTCACCACACTATCACCACATAACAGCCTGACATAAGGGCAGCAGTAGGGTTCACAGTGACTTCAGTGAGCTGGGGGCAAGCCTTGGATGTCCTTTGGAGACACTTGTGTACCAGCACTGCTAAAGGGTGACAAGGATTGCACCATACCTTCCAGAAGCTCCACTTGCTGATGAATAATTATCTGGTCCAGCTGTTTTAAAAAAACAAAAAGGGTGGGTCTTGGATAGGTCAGGGGCTGCCAGTGGTCATCTGTCTATTCTTATTGCTCATCTCCCTCTTATTAAGATTTCTTTCCTTCCATAGGTGCACAGGCTGGGTACCTGAAGACTGTCTCAAGTCACACTTTAGACTTCTCTCTGAGATTCTGGCTGAAGAATGTGACATTAGATGCTGTGGCCATGTAATTCACCCACAGGTTTGAAGAAAAATATTCTTCACTGAGGGAATAAGGAAGATAACAGCAACAGAAAGCTGTGTGCAAGAAGCAGAATCCACTTCTTGCTCCTGTTGCTCGTCTTTGGCAGAGGGGAAGCTCCTTATCCCAAATCCAAGGTTGGTGCTGGGCACCATGGCAGTGCAGGAGTGAGCGAGCCTGCGCTCAAGCTCAAAATGTGCAGTGGCCACATCTCAAAGGGCCCTGCTAGAGCAGCCCAGCAAGGCAGTCAGGGGATACCAACGATGGCACATGCCAGCTTTAATGCTCTGATCTCAGCAACACGAGCCCTGCACCCTAAATCTGGCAAATGGTCATGCTAGGGTACCAGAATGAGCAAAATACAGTGACCCTCAGCAGACTGAAACTGTCTTCTCCCATGAGCCGGTTACAAATGCAGGACAAGAACTGCTTGCCAGGATACCCAGCTTTGCTGTGCTTATTCTCCCTCCAAATTATTCTTTGTTGGAGAACAGTTGTTAGCATTATAAAACCAGCAAGACTTAATTTCAGTCTACCTTTCAGTTTTATGTGACTTTTCATGCCTGTTTTATATGATAGTTTTACACTTTACCAATCTTTTGCCGTAAACCCCTGATGGGCACAGGGTTTTGCCATTACTCACAGCTGCAGACACAAAGCACACAGTGACCTTCTGAGACCAGCATGGCACAGCTCTCCAGTGCCTGGATATTTTAAAATTGATAAATCTCGCCTGGTACATATTCAAATTGTTGCAGCCATTTGTCATTTCTAGTCAGCTCCTGCAGCTAGTTCAGGCTGCAAAGAAAAGCTGGTAAAAAGAGGAACTTCTTTATCCCTTTCATTAATCTCTGAAATTTGCATGCCAGTAATTGAAATAATAAAAAATATTTAGACATAAAAATATTGTGCCAAGAATCTTTGCTGTTTGTTGTTTGGGTGTCATCAGAGAGCTCTTGGAGCTCATGGGAAGGGCTCTGCTGATGGAAAGAGAATAAACAAGTCAAAGATGTTAGGGATATTTTAATATTTTAGTATTGATTTTAATATGGATTTCTTTGCCCCATGTAGACTTTCACAGGGAGAAGAAAATTAATGAGTCTGAATTGTTAAAAGTTTTGAGTGATTTTGGTCTGTGTATTGGTTTATTGTGCACAATGTATAAACAATGTTGAGACAACACAGCAGTACCACTTTTTTATCTTTGTTTTGCCTTCCACTAGTTTCTGCAAGACAATTATTCTGATGCAGTTTTACTGGGGCACTTGTGGATTGAGGAAATACTGCACTTGCATTTGAAAGAGCACCCAAAACCCTTTGGTTTAACAAGGGTCTGGTCCTTTTGAGCACAGATACGATAAAATTCCTTATATGCAGTATTCAGTTCTATGGGGATTAAATTTACATCTGATCAGTCTAACCAAGTCTAAATAAAGAAGCTTTTTACAAAATTGGTTAAACCTGAATGGTGGTGCAACATGCAGCTGAGCTACTCAGAAAATTCTCCAAGGTTTCACCTGTCTATTCCTGCTGTGGGAAAAGGTTGCTTCAATTCTTGTTATGGACACTGAACAACTCGTTGAGCTATGGCTGTAATCTAAAAGATAGTAATGAGGTTTAGGTAACTTCTTTTTGTAGGAAATTATTTAAAGAATGATAGTTATAGAAAGCATGGTTTGTGTTTTCTGAGGCAGAAGCAGTTTCTTGCCCTTCTCTGGTGCACCTCAAACAATCAGAATTGTTCCTTCACCTGAACTGATTCTGGCTGTGGATCTGCAGAGTGAAATATTGCTGTCTGGCCTTTATCTACCGGACACATATTTTCTTTTCATCCAATCCTTGGGTTGCTATTTAGAATCAGATTGTAGGGATCTCTCTGAGACTGAATAAATTTGGATCCTTGTTTCAGAGTCAAAAATCATGGTCTTATCGAGAAATATATTCAGCTTTCATCAAATCTATCCAGTTATCTTGCCCACTCCTGCTGGAGATAATCCCAGAATGTCATTTCTATTTGTTATTCTGTTTTTATTCACAACCACTCGCTCTATAATCTTTCTTCCAGTAATGTAATTCTATAAATTAAATATATCTCTTCCCCTCAGTTTGTTTCCTCTCCTAGGCACTCAGTTATGGTTCTCTCTCTGATAATGTTGTTTTTAGTCTACAGATGAAACAGATGGAGGCTTGTTTTAAAGGAGGTTCTCTATTCCCCACACTCTTTCCCAGCAGCACCTCTCTGCGCCTGTTCCAGTTTGGACCCAGCTTTCCCCAATACACAAAGCACCAGAATGACACACAGTCTTCAGAAGTCTTCCCAGTGGCATAAAAAAATTTCAAGCTCTGCTAGAAACATCTTCATTTGAGCATTTAATTACATGAAAATCTCTTAGTCCATCAGGATAAATCCCACGGGATTACCCTAGCAGCTGTGAATCCCACATGCATTCTGCGGGCAGCCCTCTCCCTGCTGGTGGGATCTCCTCTATGTTCCCCTCTATCCTGTATGAGCCTGTTTCATCAGTCACACAGCCAGTCTGGCTTCAGCAGCACACACCAAAACCTTCTGCAACTCATGGAAACGTGAGCTGTGGGTACATTCCAACAATCAGCCCTGCACACATGCTTCCCACTATTCAGGCTGCAGAGAAAATTGAGAATAATTAGCAAGCGCTGCAGCACAGGCCAAGAACAAGCATGAATGAGGTCTTCAGTTCCAGTTATTGCTCTGAGAGCAACTTGCTCTTTTGTCTTAATGTCAGATGCAAAGCTGCTATAAAATGAAGTGATAACATTGCTTGCCCACATTGTCAGGGTAAATCTGAGGTGCAATTCATGTTCGTACAGGAGCCTGAATATGTAACCTGCCAAGTACTTGCTATCACAATCACTTTTAGACTAAAATATGTAGCTTACACGGTCTGTAAGCAAATGCTCATGTAATTGATAACACATATCATTTTGTGCTCAGGCATCCTGAAATGAAAGTCATCACTCCACATGAAAGACTGTTTCTGAACAGTCTCCTCATTTCACTAGCTATCTAGGTGACTTAGCTCCAAATATAAAATACATTCAATTTCTGCTTCTATGCAAAACTACCAGAAATGTGTGCCTAAAATACACATCTTGAGTGAAGCAAACATTTCCCAGCATCACCAAAATGCAGAGGGAGCAGAAATGTATCAGAATTGTGATTTGACTATGCTGGGGGCCTGATTCTGTCCCTGCTTACACCAGGCAGTGTGTATGACACCTTACTCAGCATGTAAAAGTGGTAGAAGCCAGCCACATGTGAAATGGAAACCTCACTCAGTGTCAAAGCAACAGCAGGGAGTGACCCTCCTGGTAAGAATGTTCAGGAAGAGATTAAACTGCTGGAGCAGAGCCACAGATCATCAGTGCTCTGAGCTCCAGGAGCTGAGAGGTTTCACAGAGCAAAAGGGACAGCCACATCTTTAGCAGCAGGATGGAGAAGACTTAAGCATTCATTTTTCTTCCCCACCTATGACTTGTCTGCTTCCATTTCCAAGCATTTTCCTCTCTCAGGCATTAGCACTTTCCTCACCACACAGAGTTCATCCAAGTTTGTAGCCTCTCAGACTTATGCTCATCTAATTTCTATAAAATGAATGGCAGCAATGAAGAAAAAACTTGTTTCTCCTACATTCCTTATTTCACAGTCATATCAAACAACTGAAAAGCCTCTCCATCTCAACCTATCCCTCCCCGCCAGGGGAAAAACCTAAACAACCTCATCCTCCAAGGTATCAAAGCAACATACAAGGAAAACATAACAATTCTAACATTCAGAAAGATTCAGGACCTGGTTCAGGTACTCCAGACCAGGTGGCAAGTTATAAGTGTGTGATGCTTGCTTCCAGAGACTCGTTGGTTCAACAGGCGTATTCTGTTGAGGAACATCAGAAGAACCAGGGAGGTAATCCTTAAAGACTGGGCTCATTTTTCCCTGAGATTCTGCAGGGGAAAAAAGCCCAAAAAACAACAGACATATCAGAGGCAAAGACCAGCTAGCTTCTTGGATAAAAGCTGGAACAATAACATCATTCTACATGTAACCATATCAGTACTTCAGTTCAGGTCAGGAGTGAGGACCCAAAAGGAATCTCCTGATGGTCCCACACATTGAGCACTCTGATTATAAAGCTGCCTTAGAATATGCAAGGTGGAATCACTGCAGATGAAGCTAAAGCAGGAGATGTGGTCTTGTGGTCTTGGAGGGCACCTGATCTGCTCTGACAGCTGGTGAGCACACAGCCTGTGTGACAAGGCTGGAGCTGGCCTGGGCTCACACACAGGATGGCCAGAAGCCCCTCGGCACAGGTTGCCCAGCCCTGCTCCCTGTGAGCTGCCCTGTGTGCCCTGAGCTGCCGAGGGCTGGCTCCCAGCCAGATGCATTCCAGCACCTGAGAGCACCCATAATTTCTCTTAACTAGAGATAACTTTTCCAGGGATCTCAGATTCTCCAAGATGGATGTTACAACCCTGATATCAAAGTCAACACAGCCTCTTAGAGCATATTACTCAATATTATCTTAATGAATAGATCAGATACCGTTGTGCTGCGTTTTCTGGTTTGCTGTCACAAACAAGTCCTTTAGGACACAGTGATGGTGACCTTGGCCAGTGCTGTGGAGGTAACAAGAGCATTTACTGCCACAGACACCTGTGCCACACCCTACACAGACACAGGCACTGTCTCTCACAGCACAGTGACCGCCTTAACCACTGGATTTCCAGAAAACTCCTGCTGGTTTTTCCAGGCACATCATTCCTCAGCCTAGAGAAACACTGATTCTGCAGGAACAAGGAGGAGAAAATGGAAGCTCTCCCCATATAAGTGGCAAGTCCTTGTATTGATCCCTGTGATTTGGCAGGAAAGCAGTCCCCAAACTGATTTCTTTTTCTCATGTGTGACAATACTTAGACACAATGGGGTTTGAGGTCCAGGAGGAATTTTGGCTCTAAGTCTGAATCTCTCTTTTGCTGTTGTGGGTTTAAATGAGATCCTTTAGTATTATTTGAACTCACTGTGAAAGATTCATCATTCAATCGTATTTTGATCTTAATTTGTCTTTGCAGCCACTGCTTTCTTTCAAAGTCTGAGACCACAGGAAGAAGTAACCCCTTTGAATTCGTAGCTGGCTTTTAAAAATGTATAACTGGGTAATAAATATTTTATGTGCTCTTCTGCATCATTTTACCTCACAGGGTTCTGTTACTGCCGTAACTCTTGTTGTTACATGAAATGCCATGAAGTGGCCCAGTGTTAGTGTTATTCTTGAATAATAAAGAGAAAAAAGACAACAAATTGGAGTTCTACCTGTCAAATTTTAAGCTATACAAAAATCAAACAGTAAATACATTAAATATTAATAACAATCTGAGCTACTCTGACACTTTGTCTATTTTTGTAGATGATTCCCATTTCATTACTAGTATGGAAAAAACTTAAAAGTTACCATATGATACAGTGAGTATTCTGTAGAAATGTAATTTGTAGAGTTACATGTTCCTAAAAGAGTTGTATTGTCAAGTTTCCTCATACTAAAAACCATATTCCACACCGATACTATTTCACTGTTTACAGTGGAACTGCATACATCAAAAATATGTAAACCAGATTTTTCTTATATGGCTAAAGCAAAGCAAATTAAAAAAATATATATATATAATGCAAGTGTAAAACAATGGTATAAAACCTGCTTGCTCCTGCGTACCTTTTAGTGCTCTAAATGCAGAATGTCTTGAGGATTTTGTGGGTAAGAAAGAGGGATAAACATTTGGCAAACAGAGATAGATGCTGCTGAAACTCCCTGGGCCAACACCTGCCTCCACGCATGCCAACAGAATGACCTCTGTGGAGCTGCACTCATGTTAAGAGAAAAAGAGATTTGTATCCTTCTGCTTCGTTTAAGTATTTGAAAGCCTGGAGAAAATGAGTTGAGAAGGCTGATTACATCAGATGCTGCATGTTTGCCCATAGCCCTGAGCACTCAACTGGCTACTGCTAAAAGTCAGCACATGACAAAGACACAACCACATAGGAGTAATCTGATTAAATTCAGTTATTCTTCAGATATTATTTTTCATATGGGGTTATCAAGTCTCTGGCCAGTTTTGAATGTGAAAAGCATTTGCTGATGTAGTATTTTTAAAGTGGAATAGAGAAGTGTGCAAAAATAGTGGTACCTTTGGCTCAGCACCCACCCTTCCCAGGTATTTTGTACCAACAGGTTTAAACACAAAGATACAAACACTAAACTTTCTGACTGAATGCAGAGGCTAACATTTTATTCAAATAACATCCTAGTATAGATTTTAGTCTCCTTAGGAGCTTCTTGGATGCTGAAAAATTAAAGGAACACAAAACAACTGTGCTTTGACTGATGTGGTTTTAGCCTGAAACACTCATTTCATCAGACTGCTGATTGCTGGAAATGCACAAGACTATAGTTTTCTGTAAACATGATCTAAAAATACAGACTATAGATGCACTTACCTTGAGAGGCCATGAAGCTTCCTGAGTTACTTCTTCAAAGGAAGCCAGGTTAAAAGAAAAAGCTTTTCTTGTTGCAGCAAATAAAAAAAAGCGCACAGCATGCACAGAACTTCAGAGGGTGTCTGTGCAGTTGCTAGCAGCTCGCCGAGCAGGGGAGGTGCGGCGCTGTCCGCACGGCACAGAGCGCTGCGCTGCCTTGAGCGGGGCCGCCGGGGAGAGCGCTAAGCCATGGCAGGGCGGGAGCACCAATGGCAACGGGGAGAAGAGCCGTGCCAGCGCCGAGACAAAGCTGCCATGTACCCACCGGCTAAGTGAACACATAGCCGAAAATCCTGCTTTGTAACGTATGGATTTATTCTGAGAGTACGGAGGTTCTAGCTTTTTAATTGTATTTGTGTTTCCACTTCTTCAGGCTATCCAGCAGAGACACGGGAGCTAAGGAAGCTGTGGATGGTCCATCCGTGGAAGCGTTTAAAGCCAGGCTGGATGGATCTCTGAGCCACCTGCTTTAGGGAAAGGGGTCCCTATCCAAGTCAGGGGGGTTGGAACTAGATCATCTTTAAGGTCCCCTCCAACACAGGCCATTCTCTGATTCTATGATTTCCTTGCTGCTGACCCCAGTCAACATTTTCTGTGCACAAAGCAGGAGAAGCTGCCTTGGATTTCTCACTGTATGTCATCCATGTAACATCAGCCAAGGGATGTCATGCCTACACCCAGCCCCAGAAAAGCATCCTGTACATTCCCCTACCTCCAGGCCCCCCCCAACACTCACATGGAGGATTCTGCTGATCCATGTGAGGTGTTTGAACTGGATTTCGAGAATTAAAACTGTTTGGCAGTGCTTTGCTCCAGACAAGCACTGGCCATACAAAACTGTAAGACATATAATTACCCCCATTGCACTGGGAGGAAAAGAGAAAGAGGAGTAACCTTGACTTACCAGCTCATATTCCAGCCTTGAGTACCCAGGTTGCTGTGGAGATCATCAGACAGATGTGATCTGCAGGCAGCTGTGAATCACGGCTCAAGAATGGCAGAGCCTATGCACAGAGCCCAGCAGAGCAGACAGAGGTGCTGGGGACCATTTTCTGTTCTCTTTGCTACGGCAAGTTCTGCTGGTTTGAATCTGTCTGCAGAAGCATGGTTGAGCAGATTAAATTCCAGAGTTTACAGCTCAGGAAGATGCTGATGGGGATTCTCTGAAGGAAGAATACAGAAAATCCATCCCAAAAAAACCCAAATTATATGGAAGCTGATTTTTATAGACTCTAGTGGCAAATGCAAGAGCCTCAGGTCTATTTATGGATTTGGCTATGTGAAATTTCCCTGGAGTTTACCATTGCCTGCTTCAGAACTCGCTGGGTGCAGTGGTAAGCATAGGCTGACCCAGCAGCCAGACCCCACTGTGCTCACACCTGGAAGCAGCCAGAGAAGTGAGAGAGGCAAAAATTTTGGTGAGTGGAAAATGGGCACTAAACAAATCCTTCTGGACTAGCAGGAAGTTTGTTATCACTGGAAATAAAAATTAAGAATAACCAAAATATTTTCTTCCTTTCTCCCTGTCAAGGATGGGCTTCTTTGGAGCAGAGGCTCTAACCCAGAGAACAGACACAAAGCCTGAAAACAGAAGAAAAAGTACAGGGAAAGCTCTGGATAAATACAGTAAACCTAACTTTGAAAATCACAGATAAAAACTCAGATAAGATGGCACTTATTTTCCTCTAAAAATGAATAAACACTTATTTTATCTCCCAGAAAATTAAAAGGAAAAAACTCCCAGTAATTCTGTCAATTCATAAAACAAGCATAAGAAAAGTGCCTCAAATAGACTAAACACACTAAAAAATTATATGCTGAAAGAAGACGTTTCAAACACTTAAAAAGCATTTTTGAGCAGCCCAAGTGGTTCGTTTGCAGCCCCAGAGGAGCACTGAGCCCCAGCCTGGGCTGTACTTGAGCCTGTGGCAGCCGTGGCTGTGGGACGGGCCAGCCTGGCTGTGCTCGGAGCTGCTGCTGCTGCCCTGGCAGCTTCCCCTCCCTGCAGGAGCCAGGGTTCGTTCTCCTGCCGCTCATGAAATAAACATTTCCCTGAAACACTTCTGCCCCAAAGAACTAATTTTCTGCTGTTATTTGCAAAATTGCAGTAAATAGGTAACCGAACGATGTACAACTTGGCTTTAAGTGCATTTTATGGTTTTTTTCATTTGTTTTAGATTTTTATATCTTTTACAATGTCTCCTTTTACCCCATTCCTATTGCTTTATTCTGAAGCAATAATTTTAGTAGATTATATCAGTATATTTCTGAAGGATTTCCAAACAACGATCTTGCACTGGCATAAGTCCTTACAAGTAAAACCACATATTTAATAATTTCTTTAATCTGAATTTTTTGTGTGCTTTTTAAAAAATAAATATTCATACATTGGTCCAAATCAGCTCCAGCCATTATTAAAAGCAGTCTCACTAGGACATCAGGTACAGAAGACTTAATCACATTTATTCAGGCACAAAGACAGCCATTCTTTGGTGCTCTTTAGACATGCACACAAAGAATACTCAAGAAATGAGGACAAACATGTAAAGAATTGTGTGCTGCTACTTCTAAACAAATTTTAGGGCCTTTAGGAAGCAGAGCAGCAGCACCCAAAGGAGAATTTTGCCCAGACACCGAGCTCGCTGCCTCTGTCCCTTGAAGAAGACTCAGGGAAGGATATCACTGCCTACATTGACTTTACCATTCAGAGTCTCGGCACTAAAACAGAGTACACTGCGGCCTCTCCACAAATATGCTGGGCATCTGAAACATATTCACAGGTATTTAAAAGAAAAAAAAAAAAAAAAAAAGAAACTGAGTCTACATACATACATTCCTGCTACCTGTAACATATTCTTGCTCCATCCCATGCTGCAAAGCTGATAAAAATTGACGGGCAAATCCTAGAAGGCACAAGTTAGCATGGATCCATCAAAATCAATGAGCCCATTCAGATCAGGGCAAGCAGTGCTTGGCTGTGGAGGAGTTTAGAAGACCTTCCTTTTTTCTTAAACAAAAATTACACTGGATCTGTTCTATAACTACCACTTCCACAAAAGCCCAGAGATCCATCCCTGCTGAGCTGATGTGCAAACACCTCTGCAGTTAATGGTTGTTACATAAATTACTGTAGCATGTAGGAAACATCCATGGACTAAGACGTCCTTGTCCCCAGCACAGAAACAGAACACAGATTTTCCTCCAGAAAGGAGGTAGTAATAGTCAACCACATGAGACCAAAAATGTCATATGGTACAGCACAGGTCCTGTTTCTCTGGAGCCTAATCACTCTTCGATTTTCTACAGGCACCACAGCAGGACTATGGCAATGGTTTCACAAAAAAAACCCTTCACAAGATAAAAACAGGAGACAGGAACAAATTTCAAAGCATTAGGAAAAGCTGTTTGATTTCTTGCCCTGCTCCATGAACCTCGTGCAAGGTATTTGCCCCTTCCCTCAGCAGGGAAAAGATTCCCCTTTCCCCACTGTAGCAGTGTGGGCTCCTCCAGGTAAGAAGCAGCTGCCTCTCCCCTTGTCCCCACAAGCTCCACAAGCTCAGGCAAGAGAGCTCAGCTCCTCCCCACCTGCCCTTCCTGAGCTCCAGGCAGCCAGGGACACCCTGTGCCATGCAGCAGCAGGCTGAGAGCAGCACATAGGCAGCAGGAAATGCACCTGAGCATCACCGGGCAATGCCTGAGCTGCCCTGCAGCTGAGAGGGGAATCATCACCAATCACCGTTTCCATTCTAAATTTCCTTTCCTGAAAATATCAATTGTGACCAGCATTAAAATGCACTGTTATTGCGTTTGTTTTTGGTTTGGTTTTTTTTTTTTTTTTAATAGGAAATATTATAGCCTTCTTTCTTCTCTTTAGCCCAGAGAGAAATGCTGAGTGTGAGCAGAGCTATCAGACTGTGACCCTGTGCCCCAAGTTACATTATTTTACCCAGTACTGCTTTCTGCACTGGAGTAAAAGAAAATAACCCATTTCCTAAATCAGCCAGCACCTAGTAGGGTTCTCACCTTGAACTTTTGTTTGTGAGGCGTCTTGCTTCAGCTGGTGCCTACAGGAGCTCCTCCCCTCCGCGCACGTCTGCAATCACGCTGGAATTCCGCAGCCGGTCCCGCTGCCGGCAGCGCCCGGAGCGCACACGCTGCGCAACTGCGCCTTGGGGAGCGCTGGGAGGCAGCTCTTACACAAGGTGTCTGGCGTGCAAGAATTAACAGCAGAATGCCATCTTTAAAACAGCAGCTCCCCAGCAGCCTGGTTTTTATTTTGTGTTTAACTCAACTGGGAGAAATGGGATCAAAACAGCGACCTTAAAGTGAGTGTAATGAAAGAAAGCTTTCAAGAATTTGTGTTTAGAGGTGCCACATGGTACTGCATATGTATCAGAAGTTTTAATAGTACCCCCAGCAAGTATCGATGTGGATCAGAAACTAAATATTGATGTCAGCAAAATAAATTCATAAAGCAGCTTCCATACAAAATTTTGACCCAGGAAAAAAATAGAAGGCTTTGGCATGGGGTTTGTCTGGTTGGGGGGAAAAGGGGTTTGGCTTTTGTCAGGGTTTTTTTGTGGGTGGATTAATGTTGCATTGAGTTTTTCATTTTTTTAATAATCTCTACAGTCTTGTTCTTATGAAAATACAGCTTTCAAGGCACTCTGGGCACTGTCACTAAGCTCATGCATGTCCTGGTTTTCTACTAGTTCTGAAACAACTGCACGAAGCAATTAATCCAACATACTGAATCAACCCTAGACCCAAACATTTGCATTTGAATCATACTAAGCAGGTCTTAGAATAAAAGCAGAGGAAGTGTGGCCATCAAAAGGCTAATTTATGTTATCAGACCATATGATTTAAGCAAAAAGTAAGGCCAGGAAGGAGCAGCATAGAAGACCTGAATGTATCTTGCACCAAAACCTGTACCAGAACACATCACTGGATTAATGAAGAAATTTTCAAACTGGTCTCTCACTTCTGAGTGATTTTGTTCTAATTAATGAACACTCTGAAGTAATCTTTGTACAACTATCCTGAAGGTGAAGCTATCCTGAAGATCTGTTTTGCTCCAGATAAATATCCTTTGATATTAACTGGGTTTGAGTGTGAGAAAGAATAACTTTATAGCTCTGTGGCAAGAGCACACTGGAGGTACAGAGTTTATTTGACTTAACTGTGTATTGCAAACAAAGATATTTTAGGAAACTTTTCTGCTTACTTTAATAAACTATCATTAATCTATTTTGAGATGCTGAAATTAATTTCACCTGTTATTATTTTTATTTTTGATGAAACAATCTGCCAAGCTCAACTGAAATTCACAAAACATTTCAAATTCTGTTTGCTGATTAAACACAGACTCAGCAATAACAGAACTGCATCCTGCCTGTTGTTACATGTAACCAATGCCTCTGAACACTTTGCAGGCTGAAAGCAAACAGCAGAAATTCCTCCTGGAAGTCAGAAACTTTCACAGAATTAACCAAACTGCAACTGCTCAGCAGTCCCTAACAATTAGATCTTGTGCTTGTCTCTAATTAAATTTTACACATTTAAGCCCTGATAAAATAGGATGAAGTGCTCAGTATACACTGGTATATTAATAAGATTATTTCTGTATTCTAGTGCATTGAATGACAGAGGTCTTGGACACAAATTGTAATTAACTCTCTTGGTCATGAGGGAGAACTTTGTTGCTGGCCTTGAAAATTCATTGAACAAAATTAGAAGAATTGTCCTTTGCTGTAGAAGAAAAACCAGTACTTCTCTCACACTTATCCCTCCTTTTCCCTTTCTCTACTCTGAAACATCTAAATTGGAAGAATTAAATCACCAACATGGACATACCCAGGCAACCCCAGGATTTGCTGTCAGATACCAACTTCCATCCATGAAAGCCATTCCATTTACGGTGCAATAGATTTTTAGCAGGCATTACAACGCTTGCCCAGTGGTTGAGTTCTGCTAGCTCTTTAAAATACAAGCCAACATCACCGTGTCACTCTATCAGGGTTCAGGAGTGACTGTTTACAAGTCGTACAGAGCAGCACAGACCCAATGATCCAAAGGTGAACAGTTTTGTGCTCATTTAGAGCACATGAGGTGATCACTCCTGACACTCACATGAAGGCTGCATTCCAAGATTTTTGGAAATCCAGGCTATTCCAAGATTATCAGTTGATCTTCTCCATGTTTTCAGAAAGTCACCATTCAATATTCTGATTCTAAAGTCAATCTAAATAATTATTTATTTTTTTTTTTTACTTTTCAGGAGAAGGAAAAGAAGAGAAGTGGATAAGACATCCATAAGATTTAATGACATAATGGTAACTCTATTAGGACAGGAAAATTAATTTCAGTTTCCCTGAGGTATCTTACTTTAATTAACAAATCCATGATCTTGCTCTATTAATTAGCATACTGAAAGAATAATAAGTTTTAGATGAGCTTAGTTCGGATAAAGCTTTTCATACCCCCAAAAAATAATAAAAGGAATTAAGAAGCTCAATCCAATTTGTTTTCTACATTTAGTATCAATGTTTTGAAATTCTACCCAATAGTACAGCACAACTATTAATGTTTTATATAAATTTGAAAATGTTTTGGTTATGCACTTACTGCATTTAAGACATTCTACCTATGAAGGGGTGGTAGTGCCCCACTAAGAATGCAATTAATGCAGGATTCCAGATAATTTTACTTTTTCATATTATTTCCTACTGATAACCAATAGGGATAACACATGGAATTTTTTACAATCCTTATCTACTGTGGATTTTCCAGAAAAACCATGCAAAAACAGTTATCCATTAGCATCCCAACTGGGTCAAATCAAAGTCTAGGAATTTACCTGGAACACCAAGCTACATAGCAGGTATTCAATGAGTGGCCACTATACCACTGGTCCAATCACTCATTTTTATAGACATGTTCATGTGTTAATCTGCTTAAAGCAGATGTGGAAACCTGATTCTTTTTTCCCAAGTTTGTTTTATATTCCTCTCTTTTTGTATCACAGGTCAATTACTGGCCAAAAAATAAATAAATAAAAAATCACAGCAAGTTTTTCCATTTGTTTTGGATTCCAAAAGCAACAAAATTGTACTTTTGACTCCTGCAAAGCATCTTGCAGATTTCCTGTTACACAAAGTAAAAGAAGAGGGAAAATTTTAGCAAGTCACTAACGGCTTAGGTTAGCAACAAAAGCTAAGGAGAAAACTTCTACATACATGAAAATATAGAAATGCTCAGAACTTCAGAACTGCTTGTCTTGCGAAGACAGGCTGCTTCTTTGACCTAGCACCATCTGTAAAACAAATGAGAGCAAAAGAGAACACTAGGAGGTTGTGTGCGCACAATTTTTCTAATTAGTTTGACAACATTTTGCTTATGTATTTCCAACTCCCAGGTTGAATATTTTCAATGTTTTACTGAAGTACAGAAGGCAAAACTGTTACTATGTAACAGAAAAACCATTACTAATAATAGAGTCTGTAGAAAGAGCTGAACAATTTAAAAATATATTTTGAAATGGAAAAGCCATGTGAAGTTCCCTAACGCGTCTGCCAGCCCCACGGCTGCACAGTTCCATCACAGAGAGGGAAATGGCAGGAACTGCTCTATTCCCATGACGAGATGCTCTGATAGGAAGCTGGTGCTGCTGTCTGCCCCCCTCAGCTCCCTCAGGATTGATCAGGTCTGTTGTACCCGCGAGATCCCAAAGTGACACCCTGGTGCTGCCCTGCCTCTGGTGTATGCAGGAAAATGACAGATATTGTCTCCAAAGACTGCAAGACCATGGGCAGTTCATTGTCATAGACAACGACTTCTTGCAAGGCTGTCTAAATTCTTCAGCTTTCTTTGCTTTCTTTTTATTTTCATCTTTTCATCTGCATGTGGCCATGTGGCCCATTGAGGAAGCCTAATTAGCATGTCCCTCTCATAGCTTTGTTTTTTTCTTCAGGCACCTAATAGCAATTATTCTCTGTGTTTATTTCCTACTGTTTATGTCCCAGGCATGTTAAAGAAGGATGACTGTCAGCAAAATTATTAACATGCCTTATCATCACTTTATCATGTGTCTTTTCTAAAGGCTTTGTAATGTGTTTGGTAGTTTACTCAGAAGAAATACAGAAGTTCAGAGAAAATTTTCCCCCCACACACAAGAAAACAGAGATTCATTGCTCTAATAATTTATCTTCTCAGAAGAACCTTAATCATGGAAGATTGAGACCACAGAGGCAGGGAACATCCTTATTTCACATTTTATGTTTTTTTAATTAGGGTTTCAACCTCGGGTTCAAACATCAGATTGATATTTTTGCTGTAGTGAGGATTGGCACAAATAGAATTTTTTTTAAGAAAAAATTAATTTTTCATTAATGAGAGTCCTAAATTAATGCTTAATAATAGACTAAATAACATCTTAATTAGCCCGTGCTTGCCAGCTCTCATTGTGTATTAGGTAAAGATACAGAACTCCAAGTTCCAGATTTGTTCAAAAGAATGCAAAGTTAAAAGAAGAATCCCCCTCCTGCTAAACACACAAGTACCATTTTAATGTGGTAACTATACTATTTAATACTTACCGTTTGAATACAGCAGAAAGACAGAGAGAGACTTAGCATGCCAAAACAAGAAAATATAATTAATTATGGCATCAAGAACTGAGAATAATGAATTATTGGATAAAATTCTACTCTCGTTTATTCCAGCCTAATAGTTTATTCTGGTGACTGGTATGTGAATGTGGCATATACGTATACACATACGTATACACATATATACATATACACAGAACTATACATAACATTTTATAGACTCCAGCATTTGGTTAATGGTTACTAAATCTGGCATTTACAGAGACATTAGAAAAGATGGTATTTATTTGCAATTTTATTTCCCTCACAGTGAAACATGGAACCCATACAGCTGTACAATGAAGATGATTAGAATTGCCAGAAATGAAGGCCTCCTGGGAAAAAAAAATATCAATAGTATAGTTTAACTACATGAACCATAATTGCATTATTAGCTCTGCTGTGCTCTACCACAGGAAAGCTAATGACATGATTCTGAAGAAGCTTTATAGATTATGGAAAACTATATAACCTCTTACTCTCCCATTGACAACACAACTCATTTCAGATCCCTGTCATTAAGGGGAGCAAAACTGCCTCATTTTTCACAAACCTTGTGGATATGTCTTTTCATGGATTTTAAATTTTAACTGTATATATGCCCATGGACCAGTAGCTGAAATAAAAAATAATCATTTGTCCAACCTTAGGTGCAGCAGTTTTAGCAGTGAAATGTATTTTCAGTCCCAGTCCAACACATAAATGACTGTTGCAGGAGTGAGGAAGAGGCACTTCCTGTTCCAGGTATGCACTCGGCAGCACCTGAAAGGTAGCAGGAGGGTTATTATCATAATAATTTTTTATTGTTATTTTGTTTTTGTTGTTGTTGTTACTGCTATTATTATTATCATAAACTGTCAGTGAAATGAAATGTCTGGGCCTTTCCAGAGTTCTAATTGTACTTACTGTTTAATCAGTCTGCCTACAGTTTACTAACAGGAGTCCATCTTAAAAGCAGAAAACTAAAGAAATTTTCACTATGTTCTGACAACACGCAACAGTTATTCTCGGTGAGTGACTCCCACTTTTTCCCTGTATTTTCCCCTCCCACCCAGTGCCCAGGTTGCAAAGACATAAATATATGACAACCATGACTTGTTCAGTAATTACTGAAATAGAAATGTGTAATGAAGGTTATTAAGCCTTGAGGCACAAAGTGATCCAAGACACAATCTTAAAACACTGAGCCTGGGAGAAGCCTCCTCCATCCCATTACACAAAGGCAACTTGCTTAAATATCTAACTTGTACAAGGTTGCTCCTTGGACACCTGCAGCAACCCTTGGAGATTTTTTCTTACTTGATGTGTGCACTGATGGCACCTGTGGGTCTCCCCTAAATTCACTCCCCATACGAGGATCAGCCATTTCTTTTTTCACTGGGAAGGCTTAAAAGTGTGGGAACTGGAAGGGCACCAGCCCTGGGGTGGTTCCCAATCCGCAGCTCAAAGGTGGGCATAATTCAACCCTAATTCCTTTAATCCGGTTGAGGTCTGGGATGACCTCATGGCCCTGCACGGAGCTCCCTGGGGATCCCCTGCAGGGGCAGGGCAGGGCAGCCCGGCCGGGCAATGTCCTCACGGGTGCTCTGCTCCCATCCCGGCTCTGCGGTGCTGCTTCTGCCCTCGCTGGCAGAGGGACGAAGGGCACAAGGGGAACGGGGATATGGGGTGACAGGATAAAAAACGAGCACTAATTTATAAGCCAAATGCCCTGTCATTATTGACACATTACCTTCCGCACGACTCACCGCTGGGGTGAGTCCCCAGTGCGCAGACCTGTTGTGCCCAAAGGGCACTCTCCGCTGGGACACCCGCGGCGGAGCAGAGCCCTCGCGCAGGGGGCACCGAGCGGCCGGGCCGTGGCCGAGGCTCCGCGGCTGCCGCTCCCCATGTGCGGGACGATGTTGCCATCCAGCGGCCGCTCCCTCCATTACAGAGCGCTTCCCCTCGGGGCCGCTCCTGCCGCTCCCCGGGACCTTTCCCCCCGGGCTGCTCCTGAGTGAGCGACTCCGCTGCTTCTGCATCACTCAAAAACGCTTTTGTTCCCAATTGCTTGAATCTCCAAAAAGAAGGGGAAGATTTAAAGCATCTAAGTTAACAATATCTGACCTTTTTATTAATAAAATCCAACCAGATATTTTTCATTTCTAGCTAAGGAGCATAATGTATAATTCTGATCCACTAAGAGAAGGTATGGAGGGAAGCATTACCCTTAAAGCTTTTGTACATACTCCCTTATAAACCATAGGGGGCATTATATTACTATGGTTTGTTCTTCTCATTTATCAATTTTAAATTATCCTCTGCTATTGTCATATTCGTCAAGCTTTCAAAACCCTTGTCTTTACACCAATGCAAGAAATAAACCCAGAAAAATATGTTTTATGTAGTCTGCTGTTTCCAAAGTCCTTTTCAGGACATTCAAAACATGGGTTATTATCTGCAACTTCGTTTAGATCCGTTTACATGCTCTGAAATGTGCAGATTAATCTGTACAGTGTAAAAAATCTGTTGCTGAGGGAACATACAAAGAATGCAAGGGACTAACCTTTGGAAAGAGATGAGAAAGGCCATATAACTTTAGAGTCCTGGGCTCTGCACAGCGTGAGAGCATTCCCTCATTGTTTACCTGAAAAGAAAGGCAACTGCAGGTTGCACAAAGTACCAGGTCTGTAAAACAGTGGTTTCCACAAACCTTCCCCAGCCTGTGCTCCAGTGCAGCTCCCACAGCCAGTGCCAGGTCACCATGGAGGGAAGGTTTAGTGCTCATGGCTACAGGGGCTCCCACCAAAGCACAATTTTATAACCATTGCATGCTTTCTGCAGTGAGAAGGTCTGGGGATCCTGTGAACAGCACAATTAAAGGCAATTTCAAAATTGGCTCACAATTTTTGTTTACAGGAATTATCTTTCAGGCAACAAGAAGGAAGCATTTAAAGCATAAAAGTCACCATCATTAAGCCCAAACTTAGGTAAAAAGCCTTGCATTAATTAGCAGCCTTTGTGTTGAATCTAGACTTATTTTAAACTTTATTCTAACAGGAAAAGGTTAACTGACGAACAGATCCTCATCTTGTTTCGTTTATTAAGAAATATAGGGGCAAAAAAGGCAGATTTTTTAGATTGTTTTAACAAACAATATTTAGACCACTTCAGAATAAATACCAACTTCTCAGGGTGAGATTTGATACCTTCTGTGGCATTGAGAGATCTCCCCAGTTCCTTGCTCAAATAAAAGCTTGCCAAAACAAAACAGGAGAAATGGACAACTACCATGCACTAGGCCCCCATTTTAATTTTGGGGAAAGGATATGGACTGGCCAATTGCTAAGTGTCAATTGTAGTGCTGTATTCTTTATTTTCAAAGATGTCACGGGACAAATAGGAGATGAGCAGGGAACTCAAAGTTCCTAGGACTGTTGGCTATACAGACCTGATTTCTGGAATTTTCTTTTACAATGTATTCCCTATTGAGTGGGGTTTTTTTATAGGAGATGGTAAAGAGCTGTGCCATTTAAAATTCAGGACTCTAAAATACCAGCAAGTGCAAAGACAACTGTTGGTAGTTTGAAATAATAATATATACCTACAAAAGCATTCTCTGTTATTTTATTTATGCCTCAATTATATCACTTCTAAAAACACAGTTTGGAAAGAAGGGCATAGTTCAGTGCATATCCTTTCACCTCCTTCATGCATATGAGTATACAAAATTCACCTCAGGGTCAGAAATCAAATGGTTATTATGGCTTCAGAAGGAACATCACACATGCCGTGCTCTGTGGTATCTCACAATACAGTCTCTTCATCTCCTCAGTTACCATCCACTCTTTATTAATAAGCAGCGAGCTCAAAACAGAACAAAGCTTTAATCCTATACCTCTTTTGAGCAGGATGGTGTGCTACCCTCCCTTGCTTGCAGCTTTCTCTTAGTGGTATCCACATACCATATTCTTACAGTGATATTTACTTTATTTTCATTCCCATTTAGGAGTGTATTTTTCCATGTTTTCCCTGCTGTATTTTAATCACTTGTGGAGCAATGCTGTCACAGTCTGACTGCCTTGGTCTTACCGTGCTTGGTGAGCTGCCAGAGCTTCCAGCAACAACAAAAGCCAGTTGCAGCCATTCCTATTATTCTCGCTGCCACTAGGAAAAGCTGGCAGACTCATGTTGTCACTTTTGCAGCTGGGTGGCATTTATGAGTTGTGCTTCATGTTTTCACAGCACTAACTTGCATCACAGAAAAACACAAAACTATAATTTTAATTGGAGTAATCATAGGTATCATTCTTGGCACTGTATATTACATTAAGTTAATGAACTCTGGGAGATACACTTGAACATATCATCGCCATCAGCCCAATTCATTACAAACCTTATGCTTCATTTACATGGGTTCCTAGGTTATTTTGCTGGGGATGGGGAATATGCATCCTCTGTTAGCAGCTCAACTTTTTTTCTTCCACACACAAATTATTACTTCTGAGAGACAGTCTGAAGTGACAGGGGAACCAAAGAAGCATAAATAGAATATAGAGTATTCTAAATCAGTACTGTATGTTCAAGATTGGAGGCTAAATATGAAGGAGGCATAAAATAAGGCTTTCAAAAGCTGTTCATTTTGGGTTTTTTCTTAAATCCTTTTACTTATATATTTGTCAGGGAAGAGCAAGGCAGCTTTTCCTATGATTCAACAAGACTTTGAAACTGTGCTTTCCAGCAGACCCCATGCACAGGAGGGAGGGCCTTGCAGCTTTTGGTTTTTGTTTCCCTGCCCCCTTCTCCTTAAAGCTCAACTTGATTTAAAAAGAAAATAATCGCAGCTGGTTTACAGTTAAAATTAGCTTGAAGGAAAATTGAGCATCTCAAAAAGGAAAAAGAAAAATCACAGCAAAATCATGCTCCCTACAGCTCTGTCTGAACAATCACATCCATGAGTTGACTAAGGAGTTCTCCCATCTCATTTTACTTGCTGTGCCTTACATACGAAGCTGTTTCTGAATGAAAACACACCTGTACATTTTTATTTTATGTAGCTGAGACTGCTATTGCTTTAGAGCTCAGTGAAAGGCCTGTCCAGGGACAGAAGCAATGCTCTTTCTCTACCTGCTGCTTTTCCTTGGAGTTGTCAACAAGTACACCTAGAAACTCTTTGCTCTTGCATATCTCATTTCTTTACTTCATGCATTTTTCTTTCATTATGAAGCCAGAAAATAGCAAAGATTTTGTAGCTTTCATAGTTTTTATATATGCTTGCTAAAAGTAAGCATTTAGAAAATACAACTGTGTAGTAGCTCACAGCTCCAAGGGCAAAATTTTTGAAAGCAATTCCAGGGAAGCACGCATGTACAAAGTACAAAACCCTCAAATTTCCGTGTCTCTTTCATCAGAAAGCCTGACTCAAGCCCACTGTGTGACAGAATTAGCAAGTAGCCCATGCAGTGCTCCTTGGTAAGTCTGTGAAGATGGTGAGCAGAACATACAGATCCTGATGACAGCACACATCTACTAACTAGCTCACGTTAACTAAAGCTGGCAACTCTAAATCAGCCAAAGAGTATCCTGTTCCCAAAACCAAGAATATTCCTTCTAGTTTTGTCAGCTCAGGTGGTGTCTTCTGATTTGCACATACCCCTGTTATATCATTTTCTCCTCATTAGCCATTAATACATTAAAAATTGAGAGTTATAATTAAGATCATTAAAATTTCCATTATGGTATGGATCACATCTCTGTTCTAAGGATGAACAAACTGCAAAACCCAGAAGCATTAAATTACCTCAACCTCTTATCACAACTCCAAAGCTATATGAAAGCTAAAAAATTTTTCAAGGGATACGTGAATGAACAGCACAGACACTGTGGCAATACCCAAATCTCAGTTGCTGTCAAATGCTCTCTTATCCTGAAGGTGACTCAGGCAATCTCTACGGGTAGAGGTTTCAGCATATTTTGACTTCTGCTAATCTTACCAGTGAGGCAGCACCAACTTTCAGTTCTCAAAAATTTCTTATCTGTCTGCCCACTCTTGCCCCCTTTGCAAGTTTTCTACAGTAAGAAAACAAGAATATTACTTGGTTTTAAGAGAGTGGGCGGATAAGATTTAAAAAAAAATATTAAAATGGATGATGTGAATAATTAAAACCACTTTTCTATCTACTGAAGGAACAGAAAGCACAAAGATGAAAGTGAGGTCGCTTGTTTTATGAGTCGCCTGGCCAATCAATACCATCCGTCAGCAGCAACTGTATAAACACATCCCCTCAGCAAAGCCTTTGTAGAGCCACCTGCACCCTGATCCGGACTGGACCTCAGTGACATTTCAAACATTCTCACGAGAAGTTTTCTTCATTCAGTGAATACAACATACTGCATGGCTGAGCAAATTACTGGAACATATGCAGTGCTAGTTTAGGATTTTCAAGCAGGGGTTTGAGTTGTTAGGGTTGTATTTTTTTCCACCAGTGCTGATTTTTAACATTTGAAACCCCATATTAATTTCCATCCATGTTCCAAACAGATTTGACAAAAGTTTTGCATGCTTTGCAGCTCGACGCCCAACTGCCAAATTCCCCAAGCGCTGTAAATCAGTTTAGCAGCACTGAACTCAATGGAGAGAGGTGAATTCAATCTAGCTGAGGATTTAGCTATCACATTTTAAAGCTAAAACAAAAGGCATCTTGAGCAGTTATTTATTATTGGGCTCTCAGGTTTATTTGGATTTTGCAATGTTTGACAGAATCATAGGAGTGAATTGTCATTGCAGTAAGCAGGGGGTTATACATACAATTCTCATTAACAGTAGTATTTTTCTGGGGATTTTGCAATGTCAGTGCCACCTAATCAGTCCTATCTTTCATGCTTCTGCATGCACAAAGCAGAGGGAATAGGACTTAAGGAAGGTGAAGCGAAATTACTATGCAAAAAAAATTCCCAACCTGATTTCATCACTGAACTTCACAATCCCTGAGCAATGTGAACCAGGGTACTTAACAACATTTCACTGAATTCAAGGCAGTCATTACCTTAAACAGTCTGCTCTCAGTCTCCAGGTTTGCCCTGTGAAGTGTTTTGTTAATATAGACTTTAACATAAAAGGTCTATTTTGAAATTCTATTAAGAAGTCCATCTTTATATTAAACTTCTGCCAAAATAAAATTTATTAAAGATACTATTAACTCTTCTGTGTAGGCCTGAAATCAGCAGGTGTTTTTCCATCTCTTTAAGGACCAAAAAACAGTAACCCACAACTGCTTTAATGCATGTGAATAAAAGGGAAAAATTACATTACTTCAGTCTCCTCCTTGTATTTTTCCAGGGCGCTATTTAATTTTGTTGCTCCATTCTCAAATTGTGTAGTGGTTGCCTAGAATCAGTGTACAAAGGAAGAACAGAAATGGGAGATGTGGCAGGAGTGATGCAAGAAGTATTTCCTGTTAGCATTTTTACTTTCCTCTCTGCCCAGTCATACACACGGATAGTGGTGCTGTGGATTCATTAACATTTAACTTTCTGCACTGGCACAATATTGGCAGATTCCTCACCAAACCTTTACAGTCATTTGATTCTCAGGTACTAAGTGGCATTGTCATTGATAGGGGATTTGCCAGAGATTTGGTCTTCCTAAAAAAACCATAGTTTTAATGAAACTGAAATACTTCAAGCAAATGTTTGCACAAAGCGTTATGCAGTGCATCCCATATATTTCCATGGGAAATATTAAAGCAGTAAAGAGGGTTGAAGCATGAAGAGAACGTCAGAAAATTTATTTTTCCACTAAATATCAAAGGAATTCATTGCCAGTACTGTGAGGTTATGAGGCTCCACACTGACTAGTTAGGAAACCCTATGTGCCTTGTCTACACAAATCTTTCAGTGCAGTAACCACCTAATAATTCATTGGTAGATGTGTCAAAAAACAAACAAACCAAAACAAAACAAAACACCCCTATAGGCAGAATATGTAATATATGCTCATAAAACAGTAATTATTTTTTCAGTGCACTTCCCAGAACAGAAAAGCATTACTGGAAACGTTGGCTAAGCAAATATCTCACATTCCAGCCTCTTTCTGACCTTACCAAAAGTATAATACAGCATAACAATTCTTTGTAGATTTTTTGCTTACAAAAATTTTGTGAAAATGGCTTATTCCAGTTTAGACCAGCTTTTATTTTAGCTTGGAATTCTCAGTGCAATGGCCATCTCTTGATCTGGACTTGGTGTTCACCTTTGCATGGAGAGCCTGGATTAGTCTGATGTTGGGTTAGATGGCAGAAAAGGTACTGGCTCCAGAGGAGTATTTTCCTGCAAAATCTATTCTTAAGTTTCCCCTGCACAGCTGAGGAGTGCTCAAAATCTTATGTTCTTCTAATGACACAAAATAAGCATCGGGAAAGGCACTAAAATATATATTTTAAACCTGAATGAATTCAAAGGTGCTGCTGTCAAGATCGTACACCACACAATACAGAAACGTGTCTTAACTGATCACATCCCACTGTAGTATAAAATAATTTTGAAAAGGCAGCTTTTTCTGTCACCTTGTCTGACAAGCTTTATGTATTTTATTTGTATGCAAGTGAATGGCAGTTTATTGTGTCCCAGGGGATGAAGTATTAATGATCATTTGCCCCCTGCTGTGTGGTCTGTCATAATTTTGATGAAAGACTGACAGAAGTAACAACCAATCAGTCTGGTAATACTCACCTGACAGTGGCCACTTGGTCCATTTTAACCAAGGTCCTTTGCCAAACCCTTAGGTAATTTTAATTTTAAAAATGCAGTTTTTGATAGCATCTGCCGATTGCTAGATATGAGCAGACTAAACAAACCGTATATTTCTTTTGTGCAGCTGTCAGACTTCTATCTCAGCAGGTGTTTTCTGGAAAAAAAGACTTCCAATCTGAAAGCCCATTTTGGCCAGCAAGAATCAATCTCTAAAACATTTGGCAATTTGTTATATCAATATCTTAACATGGTGAATTCCTTGAAGCATATAAGAATTAAATCCAGTTCTGACAAGTAAATAGAAGGCAGAATTTTTTAAAATGATAGTACAAAGTCAAGTGTCAAAAAATCCCACAGATTTGTACAATGTGTTGTCATTCATTTCTCTCTTCTCTGCAATGCTGCCTGCTTCATTTTACCTTGAGACTTGTGGAAAAACGCAGATAAAGACAGTTGTTACCAACTCTGACATGGAAATAACCTTACATTTTATTAGTCATTTTATATCCTACAGCCTCACAGTAGATGCACTCTGAGCTATTAAAAAAAGTTTCAAGAAAATGATTTCTGAGTGTTTGCTGAGCACAAGGTACAGATGATTATGGAGAAGATCAGCAGATGTTGGTATCAATGGTTGCCATGTCCCCCACAAAAAGAGCTGTGCTTCTTTCCAAGCAACTGCATTTTATTCTTATTCACACTGAAACAATATGGAGTCCCAATATCCCTGCAGTTTGTCTGAAAGCTAAATACTGACATAACTGATCCAGGTGAAAGACTGATATTGGGGGGAGGGAAATTTAAAAAAAAAAAAAAAAGAAAAAAAAGAAAAGTCTATAGATCTCTCTCTCTCTCTCTCTCTATATATATATATATATATCAGTGGCAGGTGCACATCAGCTTGAGGCAAACCCTGCCTCCTGGGTGACAGATAGGTTGTGACAAGGTGTGACACGGCTGAGGGACCCTACCTGGAGGAAGCAGCATCACCCGCTCCCTTCCCAGGGTGCGCTTCAGAGACCTAACGACAGCCAATATCACTCAGGTGTTGCGGCAATAACATTTTGATGGAAATTAAATAGATCCATTGCATCAAAGGCATTTGTATAAATGGCATAAGAAAGGGAAAGAGACTTGTTTGCTGCCTGCTGTTCTTTATATGCAAATCTTAATATATTACACGGCAACATACTTGCCTTCCATAGCCACATAAATGTTTTACTGTTTTATGAGATGTTTGCAATAAATGTGATTGATGACGATTTTTTTTTTCATAATTGCCTATTAGAAATACACTATTTTGGTGACAAATCCTTAAGGGATATCTCTGTTTCAAAACTGAAGAGAATGAGAAGTACCTGTGCTAGGAATGGGGGGGTGCTGCTAACAAATGTCAAAATGCACATTCAATCTGCTAGTTAATTTTACTCATACATTTCTTTAAGCTTGTTAGCATCCTTTCCAGGTTTACTGAGTTTTGCATTTCAATCAGATACAAAGATGTATAAAAATACTGCTACTGTACCTTAGGGCAGGCAAATAGCTTTAAGCTACACACACAAATAGTCACAAGGGTGAATAGCTATAATTATATTGGAGTGCATCCAAGAAACCAGCTATTCTGTTTATACTTCTTGCCTTTTTGAATTTATGTGCACTTCAAGCAAACATACTGTAAACTGATTTTAATACTAAAAATTTCGACCTTAGTATTACAGCTTATTGACTATTTTTCATAAGATTGCTGTTGTGCTGAAAAATATGTAAATGTCTGGATCAGAATTTATAGCAGGAAAACTCCTGGACCATTTGTAAAATAATCTTGGATATCACTAATAGTCACTTTAAATGCAGGAATTTTAAAGATCTTTGCCCTCCAGATTTAAAGCCAAATCCCATCCTGAGCAATTCTGAAAGTGTTCGAGGTGTACAAACAGAAAGGAACCACCGCTATTATGCCAACATACACAGTCATTTTGAAATCCTAGGTACCCGTAGGATTCTTCCAGCACGAGCCACGTCAGAGCATGGAGGCAGCTGCACGAATGCTCTAAAGGTCATACATGGATTTGCACTCATTAGTGGCCCTTGTAATTTATTTGTCAGAGGTTTGGCTCCATTGTTTACATTAGACCTCTCCACATATATTAAGGAAGTGGCAGGAAAGCAGGACTATAGCTGTTGGCATGAAGAATCTGAATTATCTTCCCAGACTATATGCGACTATATCCCTCTTATCCCTATCCTGCCCACTTAAAATCCAAGCAGCAGCACAGACGAGCTCATGTTTGTGTGGTGCTGCTGAACCCTCTCCCAGTCACAGCTTTGCTTTGGCTTTTGGGGGCACTTAGAGCTTCAGTCTTCCCAGCATTAAGACACGAACAATGAGAACTCTTTTTGTACCACTTTGAGTTCTAGCAAAATTGCCATGGATGCATTATTGCTGATGAAAATACATCATCCACTCATTAGCAGTGCCCACAAAATATCAGTAATGGATCAAGAAAATCAACTGGCGAATATAATACTCAATAAGTATGCAAATAATCACTTAGGACAGAAAAATCTTCTGCAACATTAACTGGCAAGAAATTAATTTGGCATCATTTATCAAGCTTTTCAAATACATACATGGTACAATGGACGTTTTTGAGTTAAATTATAGGAAACAAAAATACCAATTGCAAGCTAGTAAATTAATGGAACCAAACCCAGGACTTTCACATCTGTGAATTATTAATCCCAGATTTCCATAACAATACATTTTTTTCTTCTAGGTTAATTGAATTAAGAGGAAATTTGTCCAATTTTTTGCCAAATAAATTAGATTTAATATATTAACTTGGGAAGACATCAGAGGAAATTTACTGGGTTCATTAGGCTTAGGAAATTAAGTTACAGAAAATTGTGCTTCCTTGTAATGGATTTAAGCAGTAATATTTAGCAGTCTGCCAAAGATATGCATTTCTCATACAAAATAGATATCTTACAATCTGAAAGAGCCACTACTTCACAGCACCTGCAGTCATGATTTGTAAAGGAAAGACAATTCCTACTTCTAAAACATCTAGAGAACTCAACAAAATGGCAGATAATATTAATTACGTCCACAAAAACGAATCACTTGCCCATTATTTGGGGTAATGGCAAGAGGAGTTTACTCTGAATAACCAAAAAATTTGGGTAACGTGCTGAAGACATCCCAGGCAGATATTCGTGATGGGCAGCAGCTGCATTGTCCCTGCTCAGCTGTGCTGGCCCTCAGGGAGCTCCCAGCCCAGTGCCCAGCCCAGGCTTCTCCAAATTCACAGGAAGATTAATCCACAGCCCAGACAAAACTCCCATGATAACAGCATGTAGCGATGTACAGAGGTGCAAATTCACGGCCTGGGATGTGTTCTGGTGGGCTGCAGGTATGCCCAGGAAATGCAGGATCACATACACAGCACTTTACACAAGTGCTCCTCCAGCACTACTGCGAAGCATCTTCCAGTAACAAGATAAACGAGGTGCTTGCTCTGTGACTCTGCACTGAGAGAAGCAGCCCAGGCTGAACTACTTTGCAGAAATTTGTTTGTATGTTATCTCCTATTGAAAAATAACCATTTGAATGAAATGAGAACAGGTAGGGAATAATCTTCTTCTCTTGTAAAGAGGTAAGGACTTAACCCTTTTCCAAGTGAGGCAAAATAGGAACCCCACCCCTTCTGTGGTTGTATCCATGACTGTGACAGCCCAGAGCTATTCCGAATCTGGATCAGGCCAAGGAGTTCAGTATCCTAGGGGAGAGAGTGTGGTTGCAGCCATTTCTGACAGCTCAGAAGGTACTACAGGAGAGATATTAATAACTCTCAATCTAATCCCCAACCTGAATAAGAGAAGGGAAGAATTTAAGCTGCTGAGTCCTTCTCCTGAGCAGGATGACACAACCACCTGGGCTGTGACCTTTTGGGAGAGCACTGTCAAGTCTCATTAAATTCCATCCTAGAGGTACAAAGATTTTCCAGAAAGCATTGGCACAACTATACCATGTTCTTATGAATTCTTGATGTTTGAAAAGTTACCCTGGGCATGAAATTTAAAAAGGGATCAAAAATTCTGAAATAGAACTGACTTACACATGAAACAGTAACTGAAAATGTTTGTCATTATCACCCTTAATTCTAACAGGAATTCTAACAGGAGGATATTGCTCAATATGAGGCCCTTCCTACCAAAGCAATTTATTCTGTCCACATAAAGATCGATCTGAGCCAGAGAATAAAGCAGCAGCCTTCCCATGGCATCACATGCATACTTAAAACTCATATGAAATGTAGTCTAGTTTTTATAGCTAAATTTGTATAAAACACCACAAATTAAAAATTTCTATTGGCACAAAGGCAGCAAGGGTTACAATAGTAGTTTCCTAATCTAAACACTTCAATAAATTGGGATCATGCAGTCACTAAAAATCTACCCAGAAAGAGCACCGCAGGCTCCACAGAACATCCTCAGTCATTACTGCCTAAATTCACACACCCAGCTTCTGCAGCCAGTGCTGCTTCCAAAGCAGAGAAAGACACACCTTTTTCAGAGGAAAGAATAGAATCAGCTCCCAGTAATTGAGGGGCCTCATAGCAGACCTTCTCTGTGCCCTCGAATAACTCACAGCAAGGCTGCTGTGGAGCACTACTGCAGACACAGACCTGTCCCACTGCACCTGGGTCGGTGTTTGTGGGCAGACTCAAGATCTACATCCCTTTCTTCCAGGGATATATCAAGTGAAGTAACTGGAGTTGTTACTAATTCTCTTCTCTTTGCCTTCCTTTCTTCACACAAATTGTCTTTTGCATCCTATTGCTCTCCCAGTCAGCAAGGAGATAATTTGATTTGCAGAAGAATGCACAGAGGACTCCTTAAGTGGCTTATTCCAAACTACTGGCAGTAACAAAATAACACTCTAGTGGGCAGCCTCAGCTCCCAGAAGGGTTTGTGTGATCCTGCAAATATCAAGTAAATAGCACTTCATCAGATGTACATACGATGGCATTTAAAGAAGGCAGATAGAAACAGTTAAACGGGGAGAATGCTCAACTAAATCACGCTGGGCATTGAATTGGCTCTTTGACTGAGAGTTCCCTTCCCATCTACCACAGATGGAACAGGTCACTTCCTGCTTCTCTGATCCCACCTGACAAACAAAGTTTTGTACCTTGCTTAAGACACCCAGGAAAGAAGTCTGTTATTTTTTCAGCTAAAACTCATGCTTACAAGTGCCAGTGCATTGCTGAACTTTGTGAAAGGCTTGCTTTAAACTACTTAAAACACCAACTTCAGCCCATATAAAATATCAGCTCTTCAGCACTTACTCCTAAGCTTGTACAGCTGGGACTTTGACCCTAGTGAAGCAGATGGTGTAGATGGCTTTGCATATATTTCCAGGATCCATGAAAATGAAAAGCACACTAACATATGAACTTCTTTATTATTACTCCTTGCAGCATTGGTGGTTGGTTAGGGAGAAAAACAAGACCTAAAGATTCAAATCTTCTAGACATTTTAGGGGTGTCCTAGAATATGCACTGCAGACTATGAAACCATTCTTCACATTTGACGAATGCACTTAAAAGTGACCATCTGGAAATTATCAAAATTCACAGGAACTAGAAAATATATACACAGTGTGGTTTCATTATTCCCCACACTCCCACATCAGCTCCCATATTTAGAAAGACAGAACTGCTCATTTATTTATTTTTTAAATTCTTCAACAGATTAAACTCTTAGAGAGGATGACTAGAAGAAGAATATAATGAACCAAACCAGACAATAGGGCTTTTCTACTCTTGGCTATCTCCTCCCCCTTCCAGTACCATGTCCCTATTACACGAACAAATGCCACTGTCCCCACGTACTGAGATCCAGGCTCTCTCATGAGATGCTGCCATCCCCAGTGAGCTCAGTCTCAGTTTGCCCATGCAATTCACTCTGTGGCCTAATGAAAGCTCTGCTTTTTTTCCCTCTAATTATCACACCTTTATTGACATTTATTGGGAGGCATAACTCAACGTCCCCACTCCAGTGCTCTCTTAAACCACTTTTCTTTCTTTTGAGGTTTACAAAATACCTGGTATTATTGCAAAACATCAGCTGAGCCCATGTAAAATATCATTTCAGTTTGGAGCTGTCTTTTACCAGAATAAAAAAAAAAGACCAACAGTTTTCACACAATTACTTTAGGCCTGTGGGGATTGATTCATTAAAAAATAACTTTGTGGCTTCCATGGTTTGATGCCAGTAGAATCATTAAAATAATGTGTCGTCTATTTCTTAATATGAGAATTCTCATTAACATGATACATCCACTATTACCATATTCATCTCAAATTCAGTGCCAACAATTTCCAGAGTGTCTTCCCATATAAAAAGGGTGATTGGAGAAGTAATAATTGAAACAGACATTAACAAAGACAGTTTGATTATTAATAACCAATCTGGGCACCTTCCTACAGTAGTTTAAGCATGAATTGTTTTTATTCTACCTGTAACACCTATTTTTCTATGAAACTTTGAAAATAAATCAAGAAAAGCCAAAACAGTTACAGCAGGTCAAAGGGTATGAAAAAGTTTTTTTCTACTTTTATTTTACTCTTTAAAGGAAGACTGAGTATTTCAGGTAGTGTACACAGAGTCGCTTTGCTTAAGACACTGTCTCAAGGTTCTGTAAATTTTTAACAGTGCCCTTTATAAATGTTTCAGGGCTATAGAAATGAGACAGGCCTATAAGAAGTTTAATGGGTCCCTGTTTAGCCATTTGTAATGGGGATTTAACTGCTTTGTTTGTGAGCTTCAGCCAAGAAAACAGATTACCTTCATCAAGTACTAATACTCCAGAGTCAATCTAAACTCTGCTCAGCTATGGAAAGGTATCATGGGATGTCAATAAGTATTATAAACACTCATCCACCAAACCTGTCAGCTGCTTTATAAAAAAATTATATCTAAATTCAAGCTCCAAGTTCAATACCGCTCTTCCATGTCCAAAGCCTTTAAAAAAATTGTGATGGATCATCAGGGGCACATTTCAAAACATTCCAGTCATAATTGAAACCCTTGCAGGGAAAGTGCTGTTCTCTGAGCACTACCAAGATAAAGGCATGTATTAAAGATTAACTAAAATAACGATTTTAAGGCCTCAGAAATGACATCATACCCACCACTTCCACCAGAACAATTTCCTCCCCACATTGGCTGTGTCCAGCTCACAGCCAGCAGGGAGTAGAACACTGCTCAGTCCAGCCAGAGCATCCATGGGCAAGTCGGGATTTATTGACATCATTCCCTGCGAGTCCCCTTGACTTTGCCACTGTCAAATCTCAAACACAGCACTCAGGAGTCGAGAACAAAAGTCTGCCTCAGCCTCCTCTCCTGACTTCTTGCACAAGGGCAAAGAGCTGGTTCTTTTCTCCTCCACACCCTGGCAGCGGCAGAGCTGGCTGCAAGGACAGGAGGTGCAGGATGCACTCAGAGCCCGTGCTCCAGAGGGGAGAGCGGGACAGAAACCGAGGAGTGGCACAAGCCAAGGCAAAGCCATTCACAGGACTCTTCCAGCAGCAATCATGTCACCCCTGCCTTTGCCTTGTGGACTGCGAATTCCCATTTCTCCTTCAAAAGTTGTTTCTCCCCAAACCAAGCAGAGGAACGGTTTGTAGCCAGAAATCTTATATTTTACCAGCACAGCTACCATGTTTGGGATGAGAGAGGAGCTCTGGGCTGGGGGACAAGCTGCTGCACAACTTGTGCCAGCCAGGACTGCTCCTGGCAGAAGGCAGCACGGGCATTCCTTGGCTGAGGTGCTGCTGGGGCACAGGCTGAGCCTGTCAACTGAGCAGTCTTCTAGACCAGGGACAGCACCCCAGCGCTTTGGCAGAGGGAGCCCAGCCAAAAGCAATTATTTACTAAATATTTGTAATGGCATTGTCATTTTCATAAAGAAAACTCTGTTCTCAAAAAGTTTGGGAAGCTACAGCAGGCTGCTGTAATATAGCTGTCATACTTACTACATATTGTGTGCTTGATAGTAAATATTCTTGTGAGGAGGAATGTTTAGTGAAGGAAAAATCATAAGAGTTATATATGATTGGCATATGGAAAATATAAACAGAACACTATTTGCATAAGAGTACATTAGGAGAATTTCTTTTATGTTTATTCAACAAATGTTTCCTAAAAGGTTTTCCTCCAAACCAAGCAATTTAATTTTCTTTTTAATGTTATTCTCAGTGGTTATAAACTTAATTAGCTGCTTAAGCTTCACATTTATTTGCATTTGAGATAAATGTAATCTCTTCTTGGTATAACTTTTTGAAATCAAAATATGGACTAAAAAGGTGCAAGTTTGATTAGTGGAACAGATACTGTAGCAAGTAATCATAGCAATGAGATGTTAATTGGTGTCTGGGTGGTTCTATTCATAGCAACAATAGGCCATAATAACACCCGGTGTCCTCTACTGTTCAACAGTATTTTGCCTTCTCATTTATCATACTGACAATTATATTGTTCTCGAATTTCCTGCCTGTCTTAACAACAGAAAGGTATATAAAATGAGTCAGGCATCTGTGATTTTTTTGAGGCAGATGAAATCAGAAGGAATGTGCTGTAGTTTAACTCCTGTTTCTTTCTGGAAGTTAGCAGCCTGGAACAAGTCTACTACATTTTCCCACAGATAAATTTTAAAATAATTCTTTTTAAAAGTGCATTTGGGTGGGTTTTTTTCCCTCTTCTGAAAATTCTCCTCCATGTATATCCCCTAACAGACCTAGGGGTTGCAGGAGTACTTCATCCAAGAGAAAAGGGATCAGGATTTGTCCCAGGAATAGTCCTACTCCCCTTCAAAATACACACAGCAAAGGAGAACATTTAGGGCTCGACACAAAATCTTCATCCACCACCCTAATTGCTTCTACTTTTGCTTCTCTCTAGCTGTATTTTCCACCCCCATCAGATTTTCTTTATTTGAGCAGAAAGATTTTTAGTGTTGAGTTTCTCTGGTTAGACACTCCACTACTAGGACTCCTAAATTTAGTTGATTTTCAATTAGATGTCAAACCATCATCCATGTCTTAAAGCACACAGGCAGAACAGGTATCCGTGCTTGTTTTCTGCCCAGTTTTGTGGGTCCAACAGCAACATCATGCATTGCCATTGCTCCCAGGAGCATAGGATGAAGCATTTGTCCATGGGTACATGTGAGCAGACAGGTCAATCATACACAGCGCTCTGAGAGCGACAGCGAGAGCAGAATGAAGAAATCCAAGAGCCCAGTAAAAATGCACCCATGCTGCAGTTGCCCCTTCATTGATATTGTATACTTTTAAATTTTCCCTCATTATTTTAAAGTGAATGTTACTTCTTTCTTTTCCTCCACTTCCATCTGCAGAGTTTCCAATTATGTGGTCAAATTTATGCTCAATTTCCTTTAATTCCTAGTTCTCCTTTCCTGATCTTTGTACTACTTAGACCAAAAATTCAGATTTCTTCATTTAGGTAATTTCATTTCATTGATAGTTCTGTTTTTCTCTTCCTAGCAGAAATCTGGGATTCCCATTACCTTACCTTCCTTGCCATTTTCTGCTAATAGAATTTCCCTCAGTAAGCCACCCATACTTCTGGGTCAGGCGCCTTTTCCATTTCCCCTCAGAATTTTGCTATTTAATTCATCTGAACATCTGCTAATTTTGAGTGTTACTTCATAGATAGCAAGAGTCATGGGAAAATCCAGCAAGTTCCTGAAATCCAGAAAAATACACATTTGGGAGAGAAAAAGGACAGCCTTGCAGCTTATTTGAAGTTTACGAAACAAAAGTCAACTTCACACTTAAGGAAATAACCCACTTTATGGTCTAATGTGCATAGTCCTTGCTTAAGACACGCAGACCATGAAATTTTATTATGTATTAGCAACTCAGTGATGAAACCATAAGTTCCTTTTTTTTTTTTTTTTTTT
>VZTX01019272.1:123687-291578 GCA_013400915.1 Pardalotus punctatus | reverse complement strand
TTTTTTTTTTTAATGGGAGGACAGGACACTTTGCTGGATTTAAATGTTTACTTGCCAAAGATTCCTAAAACCCATATTATGTTCCAATTTTAATGAAGTTGTGTTTTCATTCCATACACAGTAAGATACATCCAAATGCATTCACTGGCCCATTCTCAGACAATTTGACCTTATTTGACTGCCAGACAGGGAAAATGAAAATGCAGTGGAAAAGAAGTAGAAGAGAACAGACTTTATCCCAAAAAGTTTTGAGTAGATGAAGTCTGTTTATCAAGAACTCCCTAAGTTGCCCCTCCAGTTTAGTACATGGCCATACTTCAGGAACTCTTCCCACAAACACTTTGAAGTACTGTCCTAAATAAATAAACAACCCTATGTAGATAAATAAGAGTTTCTGCACAGAAATCCAGTGGCAAGACACTGATGCCTTTTTCTGAAAAGCAGCCTCCAATGCTGCTGGAATTATCAAGCCCAGAGATGGTTTCTCTTTTACTCTTTTATTTCTCTTCAATTGAAGGAAAAAAAAAAATTGTGGGGTATAAACAGGGTTTAGATATCTTTCTCCAACTTATATATGAATTTTTCTCCAACTTATATACTCTCCTCCATAGCTCAGCTCTAACATATTCCAAACCCAGTGCCACCCAGAACATATAAACCCTTTAATCTCCTAAAATAAAAGAACAATTGACCTAAGGTAGTTTTCATCACTTCTGTGAACTGCCTGGAAGCAAACAGCTCCAGCATGTAAAATAGGTTCCTGATCCTCTGAAATTGATTAACTAAAACAATTACAGTCAATTAACACTCTTCAAAGTGTTGCTGCAATCCAAAGAATAAAATCAACCAGGTGACCTTTAGCATTAAGAGATGCCAGAATATTTACTTATTAAGTTAATATTTAAAAAAAGAAAACAACCCTCTATTACTCCAAGCCCTGATCCTAGGCTGATGTAATAAATAAACCCAAATCTATTGAAACAACAGAGAGTTCAGAAGCTTCAACCACCTGAGAACGGAGCACTCCAAATGCTTCAAGAGAAAAGTGCCTCAAAGGAATAACTATTTAATATTAAAAAAGGGTGGGAAATGGGACATTGAACTACAATTACGCTACATGTTTGAAATTTGTTTCAAAAATACCTCCTTTCAGAATAGTATAGCCAGTTTCTTTAGAAATTTAACACATCATTGTGTTCCCTTAAATACTATCCAATAAATGCTATTTTCATTTGCTTCTATATTTTGTATATATTGCACAAGAGATTATAAAGGAGCCAGTGAATTATTTCACAGTTGCCAAGGCTCTCATGTCCTTCCCGTCCCTGCAGAGCATAAATTCCCACATAATTTATATTTATGTGACTGATTATACAAGACTTCAGGATCTAAAAGTTGTTCCGTTATTAACAATTTAAAAGTCTGGATTAACTCACTGGTGAGAGGCCAAAGCAAAGACACCTGCCAGTACAGAAAATGTTTTACATGCAAATTCCTGTGACTTTTTCAGCATTAAGGTGAAAAAAACAAAACATGGAGTTCTTTTCGTTCATGTACTGAAAGGTTTGTTTGACTATGTCTAAATCTTGCAGAGCCACACAGGGAATTTTACCTCAGATGTTGCATTGCTTGTCATTTACAGCAGTGAATATCACAGATTCATTAGAAAGAGTTTTAAAGAATAAAAAAAGGAAAATAATTGCTTCCTGCTAGTTGGATCACAATAACCAATTTTACTATCTCTTGCATATCTGGTAACCTCCAAGACACAAGTGTCAGCATTCATTAGCTATTTATGAAAAATGAATCTTCTCCAGGATTATAACAACATAGAACACAACAGTTCATCGCTTCCTTGAAGAAAAGGGCATTTGTAGTCTTGGAATGTGAACAGTGGGAAAGATTTGCCTAGCTCAATCTCGTTTTATTTAAAAGAGTATTGGAATTGAAAGGTATAGTGTAACATGAGAATAGCGATTCTCATTGTACACTGTCTCCAAGAATTAAGCATTTTGCTCTTGCTAAGATACATAATCTCTTCCAAGACTTGTGAGAGTGTCTCTGATTGTGAGAGGCAGCGCTGAATCAACACTGCTTCACTGGAGGCTTCTGTACACAGTGCCTGTTCACAGTAGAGTTGCAAAAATACCATTATTGCTCAGAGGGTTCATATGTGAGTGCTGGCTGAAATGATGCTCATTTCTGTTCCCTTCCTACATTTAAGACCGAGAGCCTCAAAAATAGTATCTGCTGCCTTCCAATAGTCTTCTTTCTCTTTCTGGGCATGTTAGGGATGTGTCCAAGGTGTGTGTCATATTTCATACCTGTACAAGCACATTACGTACCTACAGGCCACCAGCAGCATTTATCTGTATAATCGGCAGGAACCAACATCCCCCTGAATGCTTCAACTCTTCTAGAGAGACGATTGCTGGTGCTCTCTCTCACCCAGGAGCTGACAGTTCCAGCTGGCAAGAGCATTCCACAGCGCCAGCCTTGGCCTTCTTGATGCAGCCAAGAATTGGGATCACTTTCCTGAGAACACCAAGGGAAGAACCTGTCCCTGCTCTCAGGAGGGAGGGGGTGGAGGGCACTGGGCTCTGCACGCAGAGTGGCTCGAGGCAGCAGCACGGTCCCAGCCACAGAAAGGCACTCAAAGTTCAGGAGTCAACTGAGGGGCAATGCAGAGAATCTAAAATGTGTTACACTTTGCAAGAACTGATTTCTGGGCTGGGGCCAAAGAGGAGAACAAATCCACAGTAACCAAGATCAATTTACTCTGAATGTGGTATTCACAAGGAAGAAGGGATTGTGGTAATGTGCATCAAAATAAGCTACAAGTATCTTATTAAACTAAGCTTCCCCCAATTGTCCCTTTGCAGTCAAGCCATCCAGCTCTTGCACTTAATACCAAATCGCCTTTTATTAGTTTAAAATCTCTTTCAAAGTACCACAAATACACTAGGAAAGACATACACAGGCTACCAAGCTGGGCTGAAAGAAGGATCTGCTACTTCTCCAAAATATGTGACATATTTAGTAAATCCAATGTTTACAGACCCAGGCTGCAAAATGCCAGGTCTGTTTTCCTTAAAGGATAGGAGCATAATCTGCTAAAAGACCAATTGATCTAGTATTTGGATGTGACCAATGAAGTTATACTGCAAAGGCAGGAGGGATACGTGTGCATGAAGTTCATGTAGGGAAAAGCTTATGAACCAATCTTCAAGTGCTACAAAAGGTTTTGGCCAAGTGAAGAACACTGAGTATCTGCAGTATTGTATTTCTCTGCATCTCTGCGGAGAATTTCAGAGCATTAGCAGCATGAGAGAGATCTCTGCCTGTAGCAGGATTTCCAGATGGCTGAGCCAGCTCCACACAGCAGAGGGGTAAGAGCACTGACTCACATCTCCCAGAACACAGCCAGGGCTGCAATCACCGGTGGGGGAGGCTCGTAGCTCTCCCAGCCCGCAGTCCTTTGTGGGAGTGGAGGAACAGACCATGGCATGTACCTTGTGCAGGTTGCTGTCCTAGCAGCCTTTCTCCCACCTCCTCACTACACCCACAAGGATTTTACTTGAAGTATGTGAGGACTTTCCTCAGCTTGTCAGTGACAGCAATAACTTTGCTTACATTTCCACCCTGTTCTCCATTTCTCCTTCATGCCAAGACTCAGCTTTCACTGCTGTGGAACCTTTGAGTCAAACCAAATTAAAGGCATCTAAGAATTTACATAATCCTATAAAGGCGTGTGCTAATTGAATTGGGGTTTTTGTTGTTGGGTTTTCTCTGCGAAGGTGAAAGCACTACAGTGCAATTTCTGACCAAAAGTAGGAATCTGCAATCACTATTTACCTCCTCATCAGGGCATTCCCTTGCAGCAATAAAACCAAGGCTAATCCCTTCTGCACCCAAGAGTTTGACCCACCAGGCCAATGGTAAGTCTGAGTTCTGAAACATCGTCAGGATCTGTTAAAGATCAGGCCCTTGCCTGCAAATGTAAAATTCTTGCAGTCCTGGTTGTGATGTATTTCTCTTAAAAAGTGAAATTATCTTAAAGATCAGCAGAATCAAAATTTTTCTTTTGGGAAGCTTCCCACAGTGGGTAAAAGAGTAAAGTGACGAAATAAAACTTTGAGGTTTTTCTTCCTTGTTTCTTTCACTTTTATTGCATAGTAACTTTTCCTTCTTTCTTTTTCCATTCAGACTGAAAAATTTAATCTAAAGGGAATTCTGGAAGACACAGAAGCAATGATGTCTGACTACCCAACATAGTTGACTGCTTTTATGTTCATCTCCAGAATAATTTTGCAATAAAACAAAAAATCCAGGTCCTGAGGACAGTAACAAGTTCTGGTTAACTGAGAAACTAGATGGCTCAGAGGCAAGTTCCCACCTTCCTCTACTTTAAAATTGTGAAGGAGAAAAGAGAACATGAAACCAGAGAGAGTGCTGGTTTATGCCACCACCGCTCCCCACCAAAATGCATATGCATGGTACTGATCCTTAAGAAAAGTAAACAAGGATAATACAAAGACTGGGAGAAATTAGGAAGCCGATGGAGAAAAGACTGTACCTGAAAGAACAACATTATGATTTTTACCAAACAAAAAAAGTAAAGACTCCACCTGGAATATTTCACACTTGCAACATAAGCTCTTAAAAACATTTCCCATAAGATTTAAAGGGTACAAAAATTACTTAACCTACAGAAAAAATGAGTTTATATCATTGCCTGCATATTTGGTCTTGTTCCAAACACTGTTAGACGATTTTATTCATTTTGGTGACATATGATTTAGTGACCCTTACTTTCTAACGATAATGATCTAGAAAATTATCTTTGAAGATTTATGTATCTTAAGAGAACACAGCTTTTAAAATTAGTGATCAAAATTTGTATAGAAAGTGTATCCCTTTCTATTACAGAAGGACCTCTGTTAAAGAAAACATAACCCCTAATTTCCAGCATTAAATTTGTTTCCAGTATTAGCTTAAATTTGTGACCAAACATGAAAACAATCCTGAACTCTCCCTTAGAGTTACAATTACTTGTGCTGAAGTCCAAACCTCACTCAATTAGAAGTATTTCAATTAGTGTATAAAGAAATGTCAGCAAGATTAATGGCAAACAAGTACTAAAGATTTGTTCTGAGCTTATCACTGCTCACCCTGCCGTGTCTCCACACCTCGTGTCACTGATTATCCTCTTTGCATCTTAAACTGTCCCTGCTTTTTTCAGGAAGGGAGAAAAGACACATTTGCATGGTTTAAAATTTTGTCATTATCTTCTTTAGTAATTACTGAAGCTAACCTTTCTGTATACACAGGTGCACACTTTTTGCCCTTGTGTTAACCTAAAAAGGATAAGGTGCAAGACCCTGTATGTGCCTTAATTGTTGTTTGCATAGCACCACTTAAAATAAGGCCAAGAAATTACTTCCAGAGGGAAAATTATACTACATCTGACACATCTGTTGTAAGCTAAGTTTTCCATGTAAGCTGCAACTATGACAGGGAGGCTCCTTGAATCGCAATAAAATTTCCTGTCATTACTGACACTTCACGCGATGCAGCTTGACTCAGTGCACATTTCTTTTGTCCTAAACGTGTACATGCTTAAGTTGCACTAAACACAGAGGAAAACTGCAGTGAACTTTACAGCCTCACTGTGGTAATAGATAGATAAATTCTGCCACTTCAGCACTGAGCTGGAAATTACCCACAGGACTGCTGCTCCAACCTCAGGTCGGGGAGGCTGCATTATATTCCCATATGCCTTCCAGCACTTGCCCTCACTGCCACCCCATTTCAAAATAAACGATGCCATCTAGAAAAGCAGTAGACCCAAATTGGCTTCTCACACTGGTAATACTTAGCACCAGTTCCTGGGGAAAGGAAATCTTCAGTGGAGAGAAGTAAAAGCCCTTTGTCATCTCTGGGATGAGGAACGTGCAGAGAAGTTGCAGAGCAGTTCTTCCTCCCTTCCTCTCTCTGGGCAGTTCCTGTTCTAGGCAACTCCTCTACCTCCTCCAAAGTCACCACAATAGTTCATAGCAGATGACAGACTAAAATATTTAGTTATAGTTTTAACTAATTTATAGCCTGCAGTGGCATATGTCATATTATATTTTATGCAGTAAGGCACTTTGAACTAAAAATTAACATTTGACAGGGCCAGAGCTGCAGAAGTGACAAGAGGAAAAGCAGAATTTCCTCAGCAAATCTAACTCAAGATTTCCACAGCTTTTAGAAAAAGATTTCTCAGACTGCTGGTATATGCCAGTGCCCTAAAACACAAAGTGCTTCAAGAAAAATTAATCGTTATAAAATATATTTACATGGTATAAAAACATATTACTTTTGCCAATATAAGAGTACAATCAGCTGCTTCACCTCCAAGCACTTCACTAACGAAGACATCTTACAGTGTTTGAAGCTCTCACAACAAAACACTCTGCCAACACACAATGTCCCAGTTTTCACCATCTGGAGAGAAAATCAGGTCATCAAATCAACTTCTGAAGAGGATCTCAGCTGAGGGAAAGCCAATCCTCACACCCTAGAGAGCGGAAAAGGCAAGGATCTGCTGTCAAGAGACTTCAGGGAAGCTCCAGCCCCAAGGATGCAGCAGCACAGCCCAGGGGCTCCTGCACCCACCACCCACCGGACCCTCTGCCCTGGCAGCAGGGACAGAGCACCACAAAAAGTCCCACTTGGTTTCCTGTGAAGTTGTTCCACTGGAAAAGCTGCTGCACAGGAGTTTTCTATCTTTGATGGACGAGAATAGAGCAGAGTGTGGCATACGTTGGCAGAGCTCTGTGTTTGCCCACATAATTCAGCTGTTTGGCACGGAATCTGCCCAAAGCAGTCATGCTTATGAAAAGTGGATGAAATTTATAGCACCTTACATCTCCTGGTTCATGTGACTGAGATTAGTCCTAATGAGTGAACTAGAAAAACAAAACCTGAATGATTGCTTTGCATCATAAAGAACTTTCTTATTTCATAACAGATAAACTAAATGCTTCTAGAATAAAGAAAAATACAAAAAACCAATCTATTGCTAGTTAAACCAAATGTATAAAATTATGTTGGAATAAAGGCTATCACTTTTTTAATAAACCAAGAGTAGCTGTAATAAGCACACATATTTCTGATAATCTCAATGAATTAATAAAATGCAGTAAAAATTTAAAGAATGTGTTTTTCTACAGAAAGCTCTACACTATTTGCCATCAACTACACGGTTAATTCAGATAAGTAAAAGAAGTTTTCATTATATGAATAAATTGACAATTTTTTCAGCACCTGTAAAATAATGCAATGTAAATTACAGGCACTAAAGAAAACACTACAAGGAACAGTGATGGTGTCATATACCATCATTCCAACAGCTCCTAAATTGGGAAACAAAGGATAATCTATATTTTCTGGATTCCAATCTACTAAGATCATAATGTTATAAAGGTTTTGCAACTACTGCCTAAGATACAATTTTAAATTCTAAACTGCTCACATTTTTACTTCAGAATTCACCTCATTCATTGAAATGTTACCTCAGCATCTATTAAGGTTTTGCCTTGAGCAAGGAATTATTGGGCTTTTTGTTTTATTTTGTTTTTCATTTTTGCATTTAAAAGCTCTCTGCTTCTAAAATGAAGCTATTTAATCCCTTGTCATCACATGGTCATAAAAATTGCAGGCAGACAGAAGTTAGCAGTGGCTGCTTCACAGGCCCCACAGCAATGCATGGTAACAGATTTTCAAAGCAGTTCAAAGAGTCCAGTTTCCATCTGTGTTTGGTGAAGGGTGCAAAAACCTTGGGGCCATCTGAAAACTCTGCTTCATCTCTAACACTTGGAATAACAAAGGTGTTATTTTTCAAAGCCACAGTCTCCCCTCCTGGGGTGGCTCTGCAGATACAGTTCAGGGAAGGTGGGAAACTTCAGAGTAGATATTCTCCTTCTAGACTTTGCCTCCTTCAGGGAGTTCTTTTGAGGATGGCACAATGGTGGCCTATATAACATGGGTTACTGCCAGCAGAGGCCAACAGTTAATGAACCCTACAGACAAATTCTTTCTTCTGATTTCAGTACAAAAATCTACAGGAAAACAGCCTCGATGTTCCCCCTACACACCCTTCTCTTCAAGCCCAGGAGTGTTATTTGATCAAAAGAAAGTAGAGGGTGCTCTACACCCATTGTACAACCCAAAATCGTGCAGTGCAACACAGGTATCCATTAAACCCAGCTAAGCCAGCTCGCAAAACAAAACAATATGAAAGTAACAAGAAAGAGGATGATCAGTTTGCTTTCCTGTTCATAAATAGACAGTTGCTAATCTGCAATTCATTGTCATACACAGGGCAAGTGCTTCTCTGATGTTTATTTCCACTATGCAGCTGTACAAAGTCAAAAAATAAAAAAGGAAAAGAAAAAACCCAACAACTCGCTAGTGATTTGCTAGGCATTGTGTATAATATTCCTCCATTAACCGTTTGTTGTTGCATTTCTTGTGACCTGGTATCACACACATACCAGAACAGAGATAGGAAGAAGAAGTTGACCAGAAAACACCAGTATAACCACGGCAAAAGGCCAGAGCCTCATAATATCTTGAATTCTTCTTAAAGGAAGGTTCTGGGCTATAAAGGCTTTTGAACTAAAAAATTCTGTCTAGATGTTCATTTACATTCAAATCAAAGTTTCAGTATATTCGCATTAATTCAGTGGGCATTGATCCAGCTCACTTCCAGCCTGGCCAATGTGTTTGTGGCCAGGATAATTTCATAACACTGACAGGAGTACCCACCTATTTAATACAATATTTCTGTTAAAGTCAGAGATACATTTTATATGGAGGAGCTGGGTGAATGGTTTTGACTTCCGTAGTCCTCTGGTATGCATCCCTTAAAACATCAAGAGAAACTGCTTGATTTTTAAAGATTTATTTTCCTGTAGGTAACTCATTTGGTGATATCTACTACAGAAAGACTTTCTGACAGTTTTGAAGTTAACCTGCTTGACTAGCTCAGCTCCTTTAACTGGAAAAATCTTCAATATGCCCTCCCATACTTCCCCTGCAACTCTTTCTTCCCTTTCCTAAAGACAACGTGATCATTTCCTAGCCCTTTAACATTAGTGTTATGCAAATCATTTCAGTGGAAATAAACCAGCACAGAATCAGCATGAAGGAGCTCTGTTCCAAGGTCCCTGCCTCTTCTGCAGCGCTGGGATTGGTGGGTGGGAGCGCAGGGGACGGTTCATTTTGGGGAGGAGGTGCAATGCACCATCTGTTCCCACTGCTGGTAGGAATCAAAGTGGAGGAGAGCACAACCACTGTACACTCACACCATCTTTCCAAGAGCTTGCTGCTTATTTTCCACATTTTAATGAAATTCCATGCCTACCACTGCCCACAGGGTTCCACATTTATTCACAGGCACTTCTTTCTTTGTTGCAAGGCTCCAGGCCTCCTCTCTTTGTTCAAAGCTTCTCTCTCAGGGCAATCTCTACCCTGGCTCCCATCATGTTGCTTCCTCTTTGACGTCATTGTAGGCAAGTCAGGAAAACTGTTAGTCTTAAAGATATATTCCTGTGAGATCAAGTATTATTTCTTCATATTTTTATCATTACCTCTATGTCTTCACTAATGTTTAAATCAAAGTGGGAAGGATCAAGTTCCAAACCAAAAAATAGTTGTTTCCTTTCCGTTTGTGCTTTGTTTTCTTTATATTAATTATCCTATTGTTCTAAGCAATTTAAAATTGAAATGCAGTGAGCAGTGGGTTACATTAAGTCTGATCTCTGAATAAAGATGGTTGGTTTTGGCAGAAGACTTTCCAAGGCACTGGAAGGTTCAGAAGGCACACGGAGGATGGCAAGACTTGGCTTAGCAGAAGATACTGCTATTCTTTCTGCTCTTTTCAGAACTCCTTGGTGTTATGGCACATACTATTTGATGTGTAGGAGTTGCTGGGGAATGGGGAGCAGTGACATTTTGGGTGGGAAGGGGAGCACTTTGAAGTCATGCATTGTTCTGTCTCTTCTAGCTCTTACACACTTCCCATCACCATGGTAACTGCCTGCTTTAGTGAAGGAGGAAACCTGCCTGGAATTTGTTTTTGAGAGTCATGCATGTACTGTTACAATGATGGTTTCTGACTAAATTATTAATCCCATGTCATCATCAAGTTTAGATAAGCTATGCAAACTTCTAGCAGCTGAGGAGTGAACCCCGACAAAGATTTTTGCACTATGTACAGGATGAAAGTAAGCCACTGTTTCAAATATCACAATAAAATAATATGTGTTAATCTAGAGAAACTTTCTGTGGATTTTTGTATCTTGTGCTGTTACCTACCAACAATAGCTAGACCTGAAAATTGGCATTTAAAGTTTAAATCCACAGCTTGTCGAAATATATTATTGTGGCATTGCAATCATTGCTTCCTTTGCTTCAAATATATTCTCCAAATACATTATCTATTATAATACATTATGTATTCAAATATATAGACTCCAGATATGCTTTGCAGTTGTAAATAAATAGTTAAATCATTTATAGGTGCTAAGTGAAGACAAAACATACTGCATTTCCTAGTAAGTGTGAAAAGTATAAGGTGACCAGGAGTGTTACTTTCAAAGGGAAGGATGATAAAAATCAAATAATCAGGGCTACATCAGCATGGCAACTCTTTAAACTCATCAAAATACTGATCCCTGCCCAATGCACTGCATGGTCTTAGAACTGACGCTTTAAAGTCATTTTTCACCATATGCTACCCCCAAAATTCAACTCAGTCAAGAACTGTTTCTGTCCCTGTGACTACCACAATGTAACACAGAAAGCTATGTCCAGCATTTACCAAATCCAGACTGGCATATATATAAAAATCCAACTCACATCACAAATTTTAGAAAATCCTTGTGCAGGGAGATGCCACGTCTCTATTTTTATGATACGGATAATCCAACACACTGAGTTAGCAGGGGAAAAAAAGAAAGTAACAGTTTATGCTCTCTTTCACATTGCGTTACTAGGTATCATCATAAAAGTATGAAAATAACTTTTTTAAACGTTAATTGTGCCAGCTACTAGCCAAAGAATTTTATGTTGCAACAGCTGTAGATATGACAGTAAACTGTCTCCACATATTAAGCCTTTAGACATTTCTGTTAAAACAAACAGCACCAAACCACCATTCCCCACATTCCTCTTACAGCACGAAAGGTTAAAGTTCTGAAGTGAACAGGCTTTAGAATAATCCATCCCTGTGCATTTGTAACATAACAAACACCCAAGCAAAGAGGAGCATCCAGATGTTGCACTGATGCATTATCACATGGGCAGCGCCAGCACAACAGACACCACAGAGCAAACTGGAAATGCATAAATGAAATGAGAAGTCAGGCTTACACCTTTCACACAAAATCACTGGGCCTTTCTTATGCAAAGTTAAACGTGATTTAGCTTAATTCAGATGTCTGCCCTGGAACTGGCTCGAGGCTGAAGCTGAGCTGGTTTGTGGTCATGCAGCTCTGACGCTCCTGCACGGTGACAGCCAACAGGAAACCCAGCCTGTGATGCCAGATCTTCACACTGTTCATCTATATTGAGCTTAACACCAAAGGTACTCAGCTAGTAACACTAAGGAATTTACCTAATAGCACCTCAGCCATGCACACAAAATTACTTCACTGTAGGCATGGTTTTAACTTAATTACCAGCGTTAAATTAAGGCAAGAAGGCCAAGATAGTTCTGCTGAAAAGTTTTCTCCCCTCTAACCCCAATTCCCAATTACTATGGAGCAAACTAAAGATTTTTTAATTAGTAAGAAAGACAGCTACACATTAATAACTACTTAAATAGTCTCTTGAAGGAGATAGACTTCACCACAACAGAGAAAACAATAAAATTAGTGTTTAACTAGTATTCACATTTCCTCCTTAGTGCATTTCCTCACAATTTGCAGTGTACAAAGCAGAAACACCAAGAAGAGTAAAATTTGACCTTAATAACTAAACATAGGGAAAACATTCAGAACACTTTAAGGTGAGACTACTGGTTGTAACATGAACACAGGCCAAATCATCCATTAGAAAATAATAATACAACAATATAAGTAGATAATTTATAATAAAGTGAATTACAAAAAAAAAATCTTTTCTCAGCTTTTTACTGAATAACTTTCTTGCATAGCCATGTGTGGCATAATTTGATCAGAACAGATTAAAGTGCATAGTACGTTTATTTATTACTGTTTCTTTTCTCCATGGATTACAACTTCATCCCTCAATAAAGGGCAATCCCTTTAAAACAGACTGCTTATATGTCTTAAGCACATTTCCATTAGATACATAAATTACGATCTAGATATAGTTTATTCTTTGTGACAAGGCACACAGACTCAGACATGGATTCAGATGGACCAATTATACTTCAATTTCAATCTCCAAACATCCTTAAATATGTGGTTTGGGGCATGTTTTTTGCATGTACTGTGCAAGGCACAAAGGAGGCAGGGATTACCTCCCCTCCTCGCAGGTGAGTGGTGTTTGCCATGTAGCACCTGGAGCAGTCCGGGAGCTGCAGGAGCACACGGGAGCCCAGCTGTGCCTCCTGGAGAGGCTGAGCCCTGCTGGGCTCATCCCAGCCCGCACAGCCCAGGGCAGCTGCACAGGGTCCGGCAGGGCGCGGGGTCCGGCAGGGCGCGGGGTCCGGCAGGGCGCGGGGTCCGGCAGGGCGCGGGGTCCGGCAGGGCAGTGCCTGCAGAAAACAAGAGGCCTTCACCAGCCCTCAGCCAGAACCAGCTGCCCATTTAAACATTTCCACAAAGGGAGCTGCCCATCACATATCATTTTGGCTGTAAGGATGGTTATTGCGGCCTTTCAGCAAAGACTAATCAATTTTCCTGGAAGCCATCACTATTAGAGATTAGCATACAAAGCTGGGAGCTGTTTACATTGGACCACAATAAATTTTAATTGGCTATCGCTAGCCTAGATAGATGTGAATGAAAACAATCCTCACAAAAAGGCACACTTGCATTAAATGCATCCCTTTGCCTTGATTTGGCAATTAATTTATCCATATTTCCTGTTTCAGCAGTGCAGTCTAAAGGGAAGTCTTTGTACTTGGCTGCTGATATTCCCATCCCACTCAAATGTACTCAAAAATCTGGTTTCCATCCATGCCACGAGAAGATCAGCTAAAGCAGATTTAACTGATTAGCAAAACACCCCATCTGGTAGGAGGGCTCCATGCGTGTCCTTCATGCACCGACATCTGATGCTCCCAACCGGGAGCCTTATGGCCCAAAATCCACAGTGCTGCCGTAGGGCTGGAGAGGGACTCACCCCTGACCCAAGGCAGGGGCTGCACTGAGCTTGTCTCAACCCAAACTTTTTGTGCTTGCTTTAGTAACTGTAAGCAGACTGCTGGAGTTGGGCCCCTGTCTGTCCCAGCACGAGAGAGACAACGCTAATTTGGCCATTTTGCCTGTATTGGGAAGAATGCCACGGATCTTCGTTTAAAGCCTCAGCACAGACCTCTTCCAGCCACAGAATTCTCAACTGGATAAACTTGTGGTGTGTTCCAGGACATTTAATTCCACTAATAATAATAATCCCCTGTAATAGGCTCCTGGTTTGAGCTAGAGCCATTAATCTGACTCTCCTCTCCCTACCCTAATTCTGACCAGCAGTCAGGGAATCTCCATCCTTCCTCACCCCTTAGCTACAGACTGTGTCAACAGGAATTAAGCAGGCACCTGTAATACCACCTGCTGCAATCTATTTAATTCTTTGTCACAAAACCATTTTGGTCTTTTTATAATTCATTTAGTGCAAGAGGAGGAAGAGGAGGAGGGGAGGACTGGCATTTACTGTGGATGTAGTAGATTTTCTTTTCCTGGGACATAGTATGCAAAATTAATAACAAAATTAATAATAGATCTAGATACAGTGGATGGATTTTGTGCAAATTTTTCTAAATCCACATCCTAAAATTGTGAAAATGAAAGGGTATTAGAATATGCAAGGGCAGATGGGAGTCAAAAAACAGTAGAAAGTATTTTTTATAGAGTTTTATCTCTGTATTAGCCAGTCTAAATTGTAGGCAAAGGAATGGTATGTTTCTCTTAAGGAGAAAAATTGGCTGAAAAAAATGCCTTACAAAAAAAAGAGGCAGATTTCCATTTTCACATATAATATAAATCTACACTTAGCCTGGATCAACACGAGGTCAGTGGCCAAAAGGTAGTTTACAGACATTATAGTGCTTCACATACTTTCTAGGGTTTCCATCTCCAGTCAGACAATATTTAGCAGGCATTTTAAGACACTAATATGTTTTACATATGTGTAAGTAAAATTAGCGTGAAAGAATAGCAGGTAAAAAAAAATTAAGAATGAGTGAGGTTTTGCAGAGTGAAAATTCTCTTTGATTTTACTAATCTATTCCAATTCTGAGTAATTTTGAAAAAAAAAAAAAAGTATTACCAGTATTACAATTACTTGTCAAAATGCAGAAGTTACTAAACCCTTTCATCATAGCTAAGGCGATAGAAAATTATCCTTTCTGGCGTTTACCTCTTGCACTAAGCCCATCTCCACAAAGCCTGCACACTGTCAACAGCCACCTACTTATCTCTTAGAGCTCTCGTTAGAGCAAAAGCGAGACTCACTCCCTTTAGAAGAACTAAAATAAAGTAAGATAAAGCTCTGCTTTAGGGTTGCCTCCATAACTGATGCCTTTACATTAATTCCATGACCTCAGATTTTACCATTTACATAATAATGATTGGATGGTCCCCACTTGGCTCCCTTCCAAGGCAACAGAGCTTTGGGTGTCCCCTCTCTGGGACTTCCAAATCAGTTTGCATCCATTTATACTTTAAGCAAGTTTTCAGTCATCTCGCCCCTCATGTCTTCAGCAAAGGCTTGCACTGCTTTCCACATTTCTTGTTAAAGAACGTGTGGAAGTGCCCTGGAGGGCACACAGCGAGAGTGCCCAGGTGATTCTGTGAGTGGCACTGCTCTGCTGAGTTACAGACCAGCACTGACCCAGCTCAGCACCTTCCCAATGAACGGAGATGTTTGGATGAAGAATCTGCCCCTGTTAAACACTGCTGCTCTAAGCATGCATCCCTGACAACAAGGCCTGTTTGCATGGTCAGTCTGAGATGGATAAGCTGTAAATTCCAAGCAGAAATGCTGATGTTTCCTTTTTGGTGCCTGAGAAGGCCAATTTTTGAGGGCAGCTGGGCTGTTCTACCCTGGTTTGTTCCATCTTTGTCTTCAGCAAGTGCTGTTGCCAGGGGGAACACTAAGGCAGTGAAACATCATTTTTGCTGTGTACAATGTGCTTTTTAATGGTTTTATTCCATTTTGCTTATGAAACTCAGAAGCCAACTATTGATTGTACCAAGACCTCGTGAGTGAAGATTAAAGCATTCCAACATGCTTGTCTACAGGTGTGCCATGGTGAATTATGATCTTCGCATAATTCATAGAATGAAAAAGTTGCACCAAGAAACCAACTGTTAATCAGTGTATAGGTACAGGAGATCAATCTTTGATTCGTGTATTCACAAATCCTGTTTACTTGGCCACATTAGAGAACAGACGGGTGTTCTGGAATGGATTCTTAGAAATGATGGATGTAATTGTCAAAACTGCCAAGGTCAATGTATAATGTTCAAAAAAGAACCAACTCATTTCAAGCACCTTCCATTTATCATTCATGCAATTTGACCCCCAGTTCTCTTTGTAATAACACACTATGAGGGAACAACTGCTGTGTTCATTCCTATATACTCCTGTGGACTTTCAAATATCATGCAGGTCACAGCCTTTCCAAAAGACTGAGGACATTTGTATATAACTTTTTTCCACCCTGAAATATGTGGAAGCTATTATGTTAAACCTGACTTTAATAAGAGTAAGTTTGTTTCCCATAGAATCTTTATGCTGCAGTACTATATGCATTTGAAAGAAACTTGCTCCAGAATTTCATGGTTTTTCCTTCTAAGAAATGTAGATTGATTTATAATAAGTTTTGAAAAACATATCTAAATAATTTGCTTTTCAGAACTGAGATGTCCCCTCCATTGATGATGTATCTTAGTTGCTTTACATCATGCTGTGGAATATAAGCCAAATCTAAATAATGAGGGTTAGAGAAAAACTGTCCCTGTGGACAGTTAACTCCATAACTCAGCCATTTCTTTTAAATACCAGCCTTGATTACAGCCAGGATACTGAGTCAAGGGGAATGGCATGATAGTTTGCATTTGTATGTAAGTCTAAGTATCTGGAAGTAATTCAAAGTAGTTTAATTTTCAGATTTAAGAAAAAGAGAAATGTAAGTTTTAGCTTTTTAGGGTTTAAATGTAGTGTTTTAGAATGCCAGAAACTCAAAATCTCTGTTTTCTGGTCTTGCTTCTCATAAGGACAAGGGGAGGACCTATGCTTCTGTTGATTTTTGGTTACCAACGTGTACACTTTTTTACTCTTGGAGTTTGCAGTTTTACCACTCTATTTTCACAAACAGTGGCACAGGTTAATGGAGTGAACCTGAAAATAGATACCCAGCAGGTTGTTTTCTCTCAACTTAAAGACTTTGTCCTTAAAGAAAGGACTTTGTTTTACCATTGTAGAGGTTCACAATTATTTTTTAAATTGAATAGATTCATAGCATGCATTAATAACACAACCTTTTTTTTGCCCCTGGAGCACGACGATAACCAGATTGCGCTTGCTTTTCAAAAAACTAACACATAACACTGGGGCACATTCCATTGAACAATTTAGAAACCAATATAAATTAGAGGATCTGACTCAAGAGTTGTACAAGCCACTAGGAACAACAGAATAGCAGGTGAAATGTTGGCACCAAACAGCTTTATGAAGGTGAAGAGGCCTGGGACCACCAGGCACATGAACAGCTTAAATCACATGCTTTCATCCTATTGGTTTTTATGGATTCAATAAGAAAGCTTGTGAATGTGATGAAATGCCATTTGTGCACTAAGACAGTGTCCTTGGAACAGAAGTTTAAAGAAATAACTATTTACTGAATTTTCCCTTTTCTTCTCACACCATTATTTTTTCATGTAAAAGTAACAGCCAGCCATGCACTTCTGATGGGATTCCATATTTCTCCCAAATAAATGAGTTCATTCTCCTCAAGCTCACGATATTGTAATAGATTGGGGAAGTAATTTGCATAATTTCTTCATTTCTTGTGTAACATTGAAATAAGGCAGCTACTAGCAGGTGAAATAATTGTGACATCACCCTGAAGGGCAACAGAAAGGTAAACAGAGAAGCAATCATGACTGAAAAAGCAGAATAATTTTTGTCTAACTTTTGCACCTTACAGCTAAACTGTAATCTTAGCAACAGAGATTTCTACTTAAGGGACACTTTCTCCAAAAATACTATAAAATACGGGGGGAAAAGGTCTACATTACTTAGTCCAGAGAATGTCCAGAAAAATTAAGTGATGACTTGGCTTACATGATCAAAAATTCTTTGTGGTGAGAAAAAAAAGTAAATAAAATTTTAAAAAACAGTGAAAGATTCAGAAGGAGCTTTGGAAGGAGCTTCAGGAATATGGCAGGGAAGAGTGGGAAGTACAGAATAGCTCCACATTCCCTCACAGAAAAGTATCTGCTGAAGGCTGTAAATCTACAGCCTGGTTGAAAGGCAGGCTGCCATGGGATGTCAAAGTGGTCTCCCTTGGTCAGACATCAGGCATTTATCAGACTTAACTGAACATGAACTGTTTCAGCACTTGGCTCAGGAGCCAGCACAGCGGCTCGGGAGGGCAGCAGGAGCCAGAGTTTGTCTGGATGTGACAGTGACGCACTGGCACACGGGGACATCTGCCAGGAGCTCCAGCACATGTTCTGGAGCAGGCTCAGCCCGTCCATGGGGACACACGTGCTGCTAGCGTGCAGTGCTCTCTGCTCAACTGACTCACACATCCACCCTTTTTCTTTTTTCTAATGAATTAACACACAATAGGGCAAAACCTTTTTGATCACTTCAGAATAAAAACTTGCCACTTTGAGAATACACTTCATTTGTGGTCACTAAAAGGGAGATGAATTAATCTGATTAGTTTTAAGATCCTTTCCACCCCATTGCTTTTTTCAGCCAACTTGATATTCAGGTATAAATCCACTGTGGAGACAAAAGAAGGCTTTGTAAGCAGCATCAGCTTTGAAGTACAAACCATGCTGCAGGTGGAGTTCGGGTAATGCTGCTTTTGTACATAAATCTTGGTCAACAAGTCAGACACAGATCTTTAAAAAATATCTGTGTAAAAACATACAAATTAGTGCTCCTGAAGAAGCTACTCATTACACACATTCAGCGCATCACTACATCAGACTACTGCAAGTCTTCGCCTCCACATGTGGAATTTATCAAGAAGAGCCAGTGGCAGCAACTAATCAGTAACCACAAATATCAGGGACACCCAGAGGCAAGATTGCACCCCTGCAGATATGCTACACAACACTGGATAACAGGCACACTAATGATGAGGGCTCATGCTTAGGTACTAGATATGACCCACTTCTTGCCTCCAAATTAGATCACGTAAGCTTGGAGTGCAAACCCACGGAGGTATTTCATTAGGAGGGCTGCACTGCTTTCAGGTGCCAGCCCTGCAGCACGGGGACAGGAACTGTGCATTGCTCTGGCCATCAGAACCCTTCACACACAGGCAGTGGTGTCAAAAGTTATCACTTGCAGATGAGAACTGTGAAAGATGTGAACACAAGTGTCAAGTTGTCTCTCTGGAGCACAGGGCTCATCCACAGAACGTGCATATATTGCTGTGCCTCAGAGACTCAATATTTGCGAACAGAAGCTGCTTTCACATCTCACCTTCTCGATGTCTGCTGAGGCTTCCATTGAGCAATTACTATCCAGTGTTTATAGGAGCAGGGAGTTTTGTTGCTTGGTGGACCCTGCCTCAACGAACATAGCGCTCAGTCCTTAGCAAAGAGCAGGTGGGTTTGCAATTGGAATACTTAGCTTGGACATGAGAGCCTGCCCTGAGGCACCTGTTGTGCTCTGCAGCTGTGACATGTTGGGTAAGACTCTGCTGAAAGACTCTGTGTGAGAAATTTCTGTATCTCACAGGGCTATGGAGTCTTAACAACTCTTGAGAGCTTGGACACTTCCCTCAGGATGAGAGGTTTTACTTCCCAACATAATTCCCACATAATATACAACACAAATTGTTATTATAGGGCATCCCCAGATGCTTTGACTGGACGGATTTTTACAAGACAATTATTACAGCCCAGAGTGAAGGGTTTAATTCATACATTGCCACAGAAAGAGATTGGAGAAGTGTCACTGAAAGAAATAATGAGGTGACTGTCATTAATGACCTGAGCTCGGTGTGCAGAGTGCACATCCTCAGCTGTCTCACCACCAGCACAGAGCTGACTGCAGCTGTACACCTGCTTTATTGATGCAATGCAGAAAGGCAAGATCATTTTGTTTATCAGAAGGCAGGCTTCTGTCAGATGTCAAATTTGTCCTTTTCACAGTTTAAGTCATCCAACCCTTAAAACATAAAGAGGATGCTCTAATAATCTGGATGTACAATTCCTTTTGAGTCTCCTACCATTCCCAGCATTTCTGATTTGCAATAAGAACAGTTTTCAAAAGGTAGAAATTACTATTTCATAACAATCTGGTTATATCACAATAGTGCTTGCTTTTACATTTTCCTTATATAAATACAGTTGATCATATGCCTCTCTTGTACATGCCAGGAGTGATTCCATCTTCACTGTTCTTTCATATATCAGTTAATAAAGAGAGTAATTATATTTCTGCTTACATTTTTTGCTAACATTGTCAGATAATGAAGTATGTATTATTTTAGGCTTCTGCAAAACAAACCAAAGGGACAGTAATGTCAGAACGGAAAATGGAAGAAGAAAGTCAGCTTTGAAGTCTACCTGTACATCTCTGCACTGCCAGCTCTGAGCTCATTTTGAAATCAAAGAACTATCACACAAAATTCGAAGCAATAAGACATATATTGCTACACGGAGACTTCACATCAAGTTATTTCTTTTTAGCATGGAAAAGTAAAAACCCTGATGTTTTGAGATGAAGACTACAAGCAAATTAGTCACATCTAGCATATAAATAATGTTTTCAGCATAACAGTGAAGCAAAACACTTTGAAAACTTATTAAAATGTAGGTTTATTCTCCTGAACATTTAGTAGGAAAACCTGTCACTTTTATGCAGCGATGGTAATCAATTTTGAAACCTTCACAGATGTGCTCTTAAAGTTATAAATTGCACCAGGATGGTTATGAATGCTTTACTCAGCTGTTCCACAAACATTAGAACAACACAAACCAAATCAAGTTCTAAATTACAATACTTCTCATCCTTCTTGCAGGGGTTTTGGCTTTGCCTTGCATTCTTTGAATCTTACTGTTTTAAATTAGGCTGAAGCTGAAAATTAAAAGCTTTACAGATGCTTGACCAAATGAACAGAATAACAAACACCAGAGTTACATTCAGTAAGCCCTGATACCTCGGGAAGGGGAGACCTTCAGCTGCTTGTAAGCTTCCTGTGAAACCACCTGGACATTAACACCTGGGAGAGCCATCTCCAACGGGAAGGAAAATAACCTGAACGGGTCCCATCTGACAAGGTGACAGTGTGAACAGACACAGGGGAATAGAAGGCTGTACAAGTGTCAGACACGTTTGGTTCAATACCTGTTTCCTGGAACACCATGGATGTTAAAATTTGGCAATCTGTTATTTAAGACAAAAATTCGCTAATGTTATGTAACCCAATAAAATACTTGGTTAACAGGATCCCATTCAGGGCAAGACAAACAAAGCTGCTGTCAATATTCCTTTTAATTAACCCAATAGTATTAGCTGCTTATGACTTCATTCCCCGCGGTCCCAGTGGGCAACCTGAAAGGCAATTCTCACTATTACTTAGCTCCTGTGGCGTAATGCACCAGCGGCTGTCAGCTTGCCATGGCTGGTGACCTCTGACCCAATCACTTGCTTCCTTTTAACATTACTACCTTTGCACATTTAATGAACTTTGTACATGGCTAAAAAGATGTCAGCACAGCGAAATGATGGTTCCTGCTGTGAAGGCTCCATTGTTTCTATAAGTCTAATTGACCTTTCACATCAAAGAAAATGAGAAAAAAATCAATATAGTTACTTAGTCACCAGTCCAATGCTATCTTTTATAATTAATATGCTAACCACATTGCTTTTGGAACACTGACACCCAAACACCCCTCGATGTACAAAAATGAATTCTCATTAATAACCATTATATTAATCACTGTTGCCCAGAACTGGAACCTGACTGCGAAATCCCCTGGTGGAAATTGCTATAATCGTTCAAACTACAGGAACAAATTTTTTCGGCATAATTACTGCTGTCTTCTATTGAAAAATATCCATTAGATGGCAGCTTTTAGTTACGTAAATCAAGCTGATTAATTTTTAATTTTTCCCATTTATATGACTTTGCACAAGTAAAGACAATTTAAACTATTAGCTGAACAATTATTAAAGCAACTTGCAGTGGTTCAAATATTCATTTAGTTACTAGAAAAGCCATACATCATTAACTTCCAGTTAAAAATTTGGGAAATGGTAAATGCTGATACAATAAAAAATATGCTTATCTCCTTGTCAATAAAGGAGTATACTGCTGTAAAAATATTGCTTTCATTTCAGCTGAAAGCAGGTAGTTAATCCAGTATCAGGTTTCTCCAGGTATTTCATGAGCAAGGAAGAAGAGATCCTCTTACATGTCTGAAAGTCATTGGGAAGAAGCATCCAATGGCAGCACAGCACTTCTGTGCCATCCACTCCAGTGCTCCTGCCTCATCCCATGTCCCAGACCAGGCTGGCACAGACTGATGAGCTCCGAAAATGCCAGAACAATTATCTTTCCAATAAAAGTATCCCGCAAAAAGCCAGCCACTTTTTCATGCACTAGCCTAGTGGCTAGATTGACTTATTCTACAATAGTACAAGGGGATTAATTTAAAATCTTACTCTCTGCCTCCCTTCAATGGTTATGGTTGTGCTGGAGACCACCTGAGTTGTCTAAAAACCTTCATCTGAATAACACCATGAATAGTCACAAGCTGCTTCACTGAAATCAGAGCTAGCAAATGGTGGAAGGAAAAGAATTGTGATGCTAACGCTAAGCAACGAGACTTATCTCCAGCATCAAGTCCATAGCTGTATTTATACAGACTTCAAGATATTGTGCTGAAATTCAGTATAATACTCTGCCAGTGTGGCAATCAAAATCTTCAAGTACCTACACAGCACTGGCACTATTGTAGTTGCATATGTAATTTTGTACCTTTCTGGACCCAACTGTTTCAAATATTATAATGAGGCATGATTAAAATGTCTTTTTCTGAGGAAATAACAGGTCAGTTTCATGTAGTGCAGTGTTGGATGATCTGTTTGGGGATCAAGAGGCAGCTTCACTGCACAAGAAATGCACTTACCAGGATATCCTGCATGTCTGACACAGCTGGCTCATGTACATCATCGCTGAACTGCACTGTGGTGACACTCAGAGCTCCTCTGAGAGACCATGGTACAGAAAGAAGAGGGGGTTGGAGATTTTTTTTTTTTTTGAGTATTTGGTTTCTTTTGGAGACAAGTTCTTAAAATGAAATGGTCAAACTCACTGTTCTTAATTTGTCAAAACACAAATTCAGACATCATAAAAATTAAGCTTTGGGGGCTCTTTTGGTGTCTTGAGGTTGATTTTTTTTTTTTGTTTGTTTGAGGTTTTTACATAAATTATTCCATTGACACTGTAACAGGGAAGACCATGATCAATACAACTTACAGGAGTTCTATACAGAAGACCCACATGCTGTGCATAAATTGGTTTTATCTGCATGGTTGTGAACTTTCTGATTTTTTTGCCTTTTACCTCCAATTGCTAAAAAACAACTTAACCTCTGCACTAACCGGGTAAATTACCTTACCCCTGAGGTATGAGCAATTCCGCCTTGTCTCTGTGTTCCTTCCCTCTGACCTCCAACAGAAACCAGTAGATAAAACTTCAGTTTCGACTGGAACTTCAACCTGTATTGCCATGAAATATATGCTTTTCAGGTAAATATAGAAAGGCAAGGAGGGTGAAATGGAAATATTCAAAGAAAGTGGTGTTAATGGATATAAATTGCAGTGGGTCCAGGTCTTAGAGATGATTAAGTGTCCATGGAAAAATCTCTCTAGATCAGTACTAGACTTCACAATTTCCTTTGAAAAATTCCTCATGCACCCGCATTTAAGGGAACTTCTAAAATAATGCCACAATAATTCCCATGCTCAGCAAAAAGGTTCTGATCCAATCTAATGTTTTTCTTCTACTCTACCCTAATTTATTAAGAATTCTGCTGTAAAAAGCTCTTTTCACCTAGATTAAGTATCAGAAATCATAATTGATATTAAGCTCATGTGAGTGCAGTGTAAAAGTTTAAATCTGCTCTAATTTTGTTGTTACTGATATTAGTTTATTTGGATTGGTCATAAGACCTCTCTGTGTCAACATTTCCTTCCACTGATGAAAAAATAGAAATGCTGAAATTTAGAAGTGGTGATTTTCAGCCTATTATCACATCTTCCTACATATATAGCAGGCTGCATCTATAGTCAACTACATTTTCTTTCCATACGTTCTTAAAACAACACACTGGAGCAATTTATAAATTGTAACACACAACCATATTTGCATTTTTACATGGGTATCTTTACACCTGTTTGCAAACCAAGCCTGAAGCTGGGGGTGAAAAAATCTTATGTGAATTTTTTAAAAGTCTTTCAGAGAAGTCTGTCAGGAAAATTGGAAGAGATAGAATTAAACACAGGTCTTTAGCATCCAAGTTTTCCATTTTAAACCACCTGCCTCTCCTTTCCTCTAGGCTACTGGTGACTCTACAGCAATGATAATTTTAAGGCTATTTTTAACTGTTAACTGCCTCTCCTTCACGTCAAAACTTATTCTAAACACTCTGCTTAGCTGTCATAATGTTCATGATATTTTACTTTTGGGGAAAAAAATATGATTTAAGAAGATACTTTTTTTTCCTTTTAATAATAATTGGAGGGGTTACAAGTCCTTTGGATATGGCTCTTTGGAAGATTATCGTTATCAACATCCAAAGGGTAACATCTCCACAAAGGGAACAGACAGTATGAGCCACTACTGTGTCAATTAAATCTTGGTATTCATCCATTATGCCTATGTCCTTTTCCTGCCTCTTTCTTCTTTGGTGGTCTTCTGGTATTTTTCTTAATACCAGCAGCCAAAAAGAAAAAAGAAAAGATACTAAAGGCAATTTCTTTAGTACAGTCACAGACAGACTTTTTTGTAGTTTAATATTTGAAACTGCAGCCCTTGTAACTTCGAGGGGCCACCACTCCAGTATTTACACAGATGTTAGAGAAGGCAGCCTGTAACCATCCACCTCCACCCCTGCGGTCACCTTTGCCTCTGAGCAGTCTTTGGGAGGTACATTAATAACATTTGTATTAGATACCCATTTCTCAGTTACAATATTTTTATTTCGCATTGTCTGTGTGGAATGTAACTTAATATATATCCTTGATGCAGGGAGATGTTTACATAGTATTTTATGATTAGTTCAGTTGGAGATCACTGGGTTTTACAGGTTACTAACCATAGTCCACAAAGGCAGAAAGCAGGCAATATATAATAGTGGAGTTCCAAAAGAACTGCACAGAAAAAGTTGGGAATACATTTTAAAGGGATAATAAACAGCCAGCTACAAAGAAGAGATAAAATTGATTCAATCTTTAAATCTTACTGAAATTAAAGTAAAATATCTGCAGGAAAGCCTGAGTAAAGATAAAGAGGCTGAAATTGCAGAGGCATTTTATTTTTTAAAAGTGAGTCATAATTGCTTAGTAATGCAATTGAACAATAAATTTTGCCTCTCTCTCACCATCTTGCTTTGGCTTTTTGAAGTGTTCCAAAGAAGCAATAGCACAGTTAATAAAAAGTATGAGAGGGACTTACTTAACATTTCCTTTGATTCTACCTTTTAATTTGCTCCTCTCCTTCTACGGAATACAGAATGAAATTGGTGGAGTGCTTATTCCATGGGACCTTGTGCCTCTCTAAGGTGCAGCTTTGCTTTCTGAGCTCCTGCAGGTGCCCGTGCCCTGCTGGCAGAGCCAGTGCAGCTCTCCCACTGGGAATTGCACTCAGCCAGGTGTCCTGCTGCCCCGCTGAGCCACAAACACTGAGCAGAACCTGCCAGGGGAATGTTTGCATTGTGGCTTTGCCTTTCGAATCAAAAGGTGTTAAAGATGTCATTGAAGAGCTTAGAATAGTGACTAAGCAATTTCTATACTCGAGTCTCTCAGGCCCTAGCTTAGTCATGTGGCCTCCTGCAGGTATGCCTAATAACTCCAGCCCCAGTGCCTGTATCTTTTCACACCTTTTTACCAAGAAGGAAGCATTGTCTTTGATTGTCCATCAGCCCTAATCCTTTCTCAGCATGAAGCTTGTTAGCATAATTGGAGAGAAGAAACCAGAAAGGTACATTATGTGCATCTCTGTGCTTTTCTTTCAGCAAGGGAGGCTGTTTGGAAGAAAGACCACTGTATTTATTGCACTAATCCAGCACCTACAGCTTCCCTCGACAGAAGAAAGCCTCTACCTTTTCAGGTTTTGATTTAATTCAAGTGACCAAAACCACATACACAGCTTTGTGAATGACAGTCACCATCCTCATGAGTGCCTGTCTCTGATATTAGGCTCTCTATCCAAAAATAACTATGGAAAGTGACTGGCATCCCTGAACTCAGCCTCAGCTTCCTGGTCAGTTAAACTGTAAATCTGATTGCAAAGAAATTAGTGAAGATTGTTTTTACCCTTTTTTTTTTTTCTCCAAGAACAACAAAGATTTTTAATATCTTGCCCAGGACACTGGAGGCTAAGAGAATAAATAGGAAGATAATGAGCCATAAAAACTTCCAAGGCAGTTTCACTCTTCTACCATCTTAGTTTTTAATGACAAGCAGTTAAAGGACTATAAGCAACAATAAGAGAAAGCCAACCATCCATCACAGGCACTCTGTATTGGGATTTACTTCATATTTTAGCCTTCATCTCTCATGAATAACAAGACACAAATGCCAAAATAAGTACAATTTATCATTGATTACACACTTTGTCAAGCTAGGAGAAGAATCTTTGGTATTTCTATTTGCATGACCCAGGATTTCCACACAGCATGATTAGGATGCCCAGCAACAGTGAAGTATTTGGCTCCTCTCTAATACATCCAGTATGACACGATTCACTCTGGTTCAGTCATCATCTGGCTTCCCACCTTTCCTTCTACTCACCAGGATAAACTCACATTGCTAAAGTCATATTTGCAATAATTTTACTGCTCAAGAGTTCATGCAACCCAGATAACACTGCCCAAGTTTCCTTAGCTTTCAAAAGAAAAAAAAAGAATTACACTTTTTTCCTGGTTTAATCATTGCTGCTAAGTCAGTAAAACACTTTGCCATCAAGCACATCACCTTGGATTTCTCTGTAACACACAGCTGCCCAGCTTTGTCAAAGAGAAGAATATGACTTCAGTTAACTGGGTTTTTAATAATTTCTGACCTCATGAACCCAAAGCTTTTCCTCCATTACATCTCCACAACACTTGTAACATACTAACAAGAGACCACTTTCTTAAGGGAGATGAAACATCGGATAGAGAGGCAAAAACCTATTCAGATTTTTAGTTATTCCTTTTGTCAGAAGATATTGGTAACCCTAGCATTTAAAAGCCTGGGAAAGGGAAGGTGAAGCAAGCAGAACTCAAAACAAAAAAGAGGGGAAAAAATAAAGAAACCAAACCACAATAAAAATCCACACATCACAAAATGATGCAAAATAAACATTTTATCAACTCTGAATTTAAAAGGGAGAAGACAATGAAAAGATAAACAGGATTTCTTCCACAGATTGTGTCATCTCTTTGCTATATTTGATAGCAGAACTGTAGGATTTAAAGGATTCTGAAGCATACACACAGAATGCTCATTTTCAGCCACAATATCAGTCAGCTGATTTTCCATAGCTGTAGATACATACAAACATATACAGAAAATGAAACCTTGGTCTTATCCTGGCAAACGAGCCTGGCACAATTACCCTGCTCATCTAAAGTGGTAGCAGTGTTCCTCTCCCAAAGCCTTCATAAATCATTACCAAAGTCTGTTTGGGGATTAAACATTTACTGAAATAACTGATGTGATTGAAAACCACCTCGAGCAGTGTCCTCATGTGAACGCACTTTTCCCACAAAGGATTACCTTAGACTCCAGGAGAAATGCACATTACATACTTTTGCAGAGCCAGAAGATGCATTTCGTTAATGGTTTTCCAGGACACTATCAATATTAAATAAATATCAGTCATTACATGTAAATACATATAACAGTTTTAACATAACAGTTTCTTCCCTCTGCAGGAAAGAAAAGGAAAATCCATCAAAGAACGGCGCATGGGGAAATCAAATATCAAATGCTTCCTGCTTCCAAGAAGAGATGTAATATTCTGTGAATGACTGACCTGGCTCTGACCTTGATCATGGTAAGAGATTTGTTTTGGTAGTCTGCTGCAGCCAGCAACCTGCAGAGCAGTTTGGGAATCCTACCAGAGGGAGTTCTCAATGCTGTAGTTAAGAAGCACATTTGTTTATGTGGAGATACTACTGCAGATATGGTATTGCAATAATATATTTCAGATTGCTTGACAAATACATTAAAAGAATGCTAGATAATTAAATACATAAGCATGAAAGGCTTTTCTTGAAGATAATACAAGGTGAGATGTAGCACCCACTACTGTGATTCCTGTAACAAAGGCAGCATTAGAACAATATTAGTGGATTTAATTATAGCCAGACAACAAACTCAAATAAAATTTTCTCACTCGATTCATCCACTACTGACCCCAGGTATCACAAAAGATTGAGAAAAGTTCAGATCTCTGTATAAAGCAGCAAGTACATATATTACCTCCTTATAAAGCACATGAAAATACAGAGAAACTGAACAAAATACCAACATTTTCATGTTTAACACAGACACAAGCCAGTTTTGATTTTTTCCACATTTAACTTGGTTTTGCTTTCCATAAAATAAAAGTTAAAGAATGTTCAAACTTCCAGCACTTTTTAGTTGAATGAATATGAAACTTACTGGTTAGACACTGAAACCTGTTGCACCTAAGCAGCTTTTAGGCCACTTAAAAGTGATTACTTCATGCCCGAAGTTTTGTGTCATTTTCCTTGTAAGAGTTTTACTTCTCAAAACCAGGATTTTTTTGATAACAAAAATACAAATTTTTAGCTGACAAAAATACAAGTTGAAAAAACAAAAATGCAGTCCTGTAATTGCCCACCCAAGACTTATTGTTTATTATTCTATATTTTTGCAGCCTTCCAGTACTTAAAGGGGACTTATGAAAAAGAGGGAGAACTACTTTATCCACAGGCAGAGAGTGAAAGGACAAGGGGGAATGGTTTTAAATTAAAGGAGATTTAGATTTTAAGGGAAGAAACCCTTTAGTGAGGGTGGGGAGGCTCTGGCACATGTTGCCCAGAGAAGGGGTGGTTGCCCCATCCCTGGAAGTGTTCAAGGCCAGGCTGGACAGGGATTTGAGCAACCTGGGATAGTGGAAAGTTCCTTACCCATGGCAGGGGGTTGGAACCGAATGATTTTTAAGGTCCCTTCCAACCCAGGCCACTCTGTAATTCTATGATTATATTATACATATAAATTATACATAGACTTACAGATCACTGAGGTTGGATAAGACCTCTAAAGATTGAGTCCAACCACTGAACCAGCATTGCCAAGTCCACCACTAAACCCTGTCCCTAAGCACCACACATCCACATGAATGTATATTTATTTATTACAAGGAGGCAAAATCAGAACTCGAGACAGCTGGGTAACACATGGTGACTTGAACAGGCTAGAGAACCAAGAAAGAAAAACAAAACAAAAAAAAAAATTTCTTGGAAAACTACAGAAGAGACAGGTAACCAACAGCAAATATCTGAGGGAACCTGTGACTCTGAATAAGTAAGAGGACAGCAAGTCCATAGACTTTCAGGTAAATTCCAGTAGTTAAACACCCAACCTACAAGGCCAGCTTGATGGTGCCATGGGACGTTCAGGGCTCTGGCAGAAGCGCTCTGCCCTGCAAGCACAGGCACAGCGCCAGCCCAGCACAGGGTCCTGCTGCGCAGGGCACTGCTGTAAACTGTGCCCATATAATACCAAAGAATTGTCTCTAAAATTACTCTGCCAAGTCTGTAGTGGTGTCTTTTTTCACCCCTGAAATCCCCAACCTGTCCAGAGAGCAAATGAAGACGGGGACTGCCAGGTGGGATGAGCAGAGGGCACGAGCTGCTGGCTCAGGCAAAGGATGTTCCCTGAGGAACATGAGGAGCCTCCAGCAGCGCTTTTGCGTGAGGAACACGGAGGACACACCCCGAGTGCTTCCAGCAATCAAAGGCAGCACATCGCTAATTGACAAACTCCACTTTCACACGTGGCAAAAAACAGCTAACTAAAAGCTGTTTGAAACGAAATGAAAAAAGATTTCCCTGAATAGAAAGGAAAGGACCCAGGAGAAAAAGAACATTTTGCATTTTTTGTACGGGTATGAAAAGGCTCTGCTAACCAGAAAAGCTTTGGTGGTATCACAAAAAAAGGGGGGAACCTTACCTCAGCATGAGAGTAATTATGGATAAGGCATAATGTGTTCTCAACTCCAGTGTGATGGTGTTTATATCTCAGGTGTAGTGTGAGTTTAACTTTAGTGGGTTGGTGATTAAATTTAAGGTATATATGAATAATACATGGAGAATAAAATGGGGCATTATTATAGAAAAAAGAAGTGAAATAACCAGTTGGAGATGTTGTTACAGAACTCTGAAAGTGCAAGCTTCCAGATGTTTATGTTCCCCAGCTTAAAAGATTAATGAGAACACTAAAGATTTATACCCAGCCCCTGGAGCAGAATACAAGTGGGGTTTTCTAGGCATGAATCTCACCACTTCCTGAACAAGGAATTTTCCAGGTTCAGTGTGGTTGAAGCTAGTTTGCCTGGAACTACCAGGACTCAAAGCCATTTAAAATTCAGTCTTGACAGAACCTAAAGGGAACCTTGCTGTGCTGGCACACAAGACATTTGAACCTTTGGAGCAATTTCATGGCATAAATAACCGTTTTCAGCGTTTTTAATTCTTGGATTAGCAATGATTAAATAGACTGCACTGCGCTTCGAGCTCTAAAGCTGCTTCCAGAGCAGAGAGAAAGCACACAGAAGACAGTATCTGGACACACGACCTCCTACTGCTTACACTTCACAAACTCTGTTGTCTTGATGTTATTTTGTCATCCAACACATTTTGGTTTTGAATGAAAGAATGAAGAAAATCAACCCACATCATCTAATACCAGAAAACCAGCCTCCCATCATGGTAGCTCCACTTGACTGGAAACACTGTGCAGCATTTATCCAAAGTTGTGTCAAAATGCAGGAACGGATGCATTCACCATCCCTACCCCAGCCAAACTGCAAGCCTACATTTCCACATCTCCACTACATTTACAGTATCCACATAAAACATTTTATAGCAACTAGTGTTTTCTTGACAGGCTGAGTGTTTGTCTTTCAATAACATAAGATTACTTGCTTTTGGAAAGGTGATGTTCAGGCAGTCAGCCAGCAAGATTTTGAAGGTCCACGCTTACCCATTCTTATTCATGATGACTCAATGAATACCCTCCACTCTGCCAAACAATCCTTCTCACGTAAACCTTCTCACTTAAGTCCTTTAAACGAGCTTAAAACTTCCCAGAATCCCTGAGGTGAGAGAAGCTGTGAGCCACAGGAATAACTGCTTCAATAGGCTAACCTGATACAGGGCACTCTCCTCTTCACAAATGCCTCTTCCTCATTTCCAACCCGCTCTAAAACAGCACCATTTTCCTGTACCCAGCAAGAGTTTGTGACTATAATATCCATGTAAATCACTTACCACTTCCAGCCAACATCTCCAGTTTCCAAGCCAAAGGGACACAAGGAAAGCCTCCAAATCAGCTGTTTCCTGGCCAACACCAAGAATTACCTCCCTCCTTTGCCCCAGCAACCAGTCAGGCAAGCCCAGGCTGCAGAGTTTAGTAGCCCCACCCAGGGTGGGGCTGGCCCCTCAGCTGAAGCTGGTGAGTGCTGCTGTTAACCCTTCATGGGTGGGACAGTGACAGCGCAAAACCTTCTCCACCCAGGTTCAGAAGTAAATAAGTTTCATTCTGAAGATGAAATGTGGCACGGGTTGTCCCAGAATTTTGCAGGCACTGACACAGCTGACTGTTATTAGTCTATTAACTTAAAGTTTACTGGAAAGAACCTTTTTGTAAATTCAATTCCCTGCATTTCTTTTTGCCAGCATAAGGATGCCTTGGCTAAGAAGTAACATTAAGTTTTGGTAGCCCAGTGATGTGTTACCTTATCAGAGCATTATGGTCAAAACGTTGTGTGAATGACTTTTGTATGTGGACTGATTTGCAGAGATGCTGAGCAGAAGTGGTCGCTCAGAAAAACCTTATGACATTACAAAATTAGCAGAGCTTGTGTAAGTGTAGGGGAATTTAAGTATCAAAATCAGAGTTCAGCATGCAAGATGTTTTTGAAAGCCCTCTTTGCCCCAGACGTATGTTTTAAACATTCCCGTGCTCTGAGGAGTACAAAGTTTGGGTGGTGTTTTTGGGAAGAAGCTAGATCACTATTACCGTGGAACATGGTGCTTGCAAAAGCCACTCCAGACACTGCTTTTCCTCAGCTTGGAGGCACTGCTACCGCAGTTTGTGTTGGTGAGAGCAGTTCAGCCGCAGCCCCCAGTGGGTTGCATGTCGTGTGTGTGCGTGCCAGCAACTCTGTGCAGTCAGCTCCTCACCAGGAATGAGGGACTTGGTGACATTTGATGCAAATGCTCAGAGAAGTAGAGAAGTGTTATAGAATCTAAATCCAGCACAGTACACATGTGTCTCACAGCACCTCTGAGAGAAATTAGGCTTGGTTCACTCAGAATAACCAATTAGCTCCAAAACAGGATGAGTTTTGCTGTATCAAAGCTGTCTCCTCAGTTACTTGGTACACCTGCATTATGCTTTAAGCACCTGGTTTCATGGACTTTATTATATTAAGGTCCAAAATAGCCCTTTGGAAATCTGACTGCTACCAAGAGTATTTCAGTTCAGGCTGTGCTCCGTTCAATGGGCACAACCTGAGTGGACTGAGAAGACCCCAGCTGGGTCTGACTGACTTTGAGGTAACTCACATCTCCTCTACCTCCTTCCGTGGAAACACAGCCAGACAGCCCAGGGTGTGAGCAGACACACAGCCATCACAGATCTCGAAGGTTTATTGGCTCAGGCCCTGTGTGACAGGAGCCCAGCTGTACTTGCCTGCTCCTGAGAGCAGTGTCAGGGTCCCTGCACCCGTGGCACAAATGACTCAAATCTGGCTGACTGAAAGCTGACCACATCAGCCTCCAAAAGCCCCTTTTCTCCTTATATGAACAGAAAAAAGGCAGCAGCCAAAAGATAAAATAATAATTTCCAGCAGGTCTCCTCGCTACTTATTAACAGACATCTATTGGTTGACAACGCAAATAGAATAATAGTATTTCTTACTTTTATGCTAATAATGTTTCACTTAACTTCTTCTGAAAGTGTTTGCTGCAAGCACCAGGATATCAGATGAAGCCCATCATGAAAAATGAGTTTGACATGAGTGCTTTGTAAAAGCAGGCTTACTAAAGATACACTATGGATGAATTTATAGATGTACATATGTGCACAAAGACAAGCTAGGTTATCATCAAAGTTGTTCATCTGGTTTTACAAAGCACATATGAATTCACAAGATTTTTTTTCTTGCAATATAGTCCTCCCTTACAACCCCCCACCCCCAGTTCAGAGACTTCTTTTACAAACTTTTTTTACAAACCCTGAATTAATCATTGCTCTGACTGAAGCTAATGGCCATGGCAGCAGTGAGGAGTCCCAGGGCTGTGCCCGTGCTGGCACAGCTCTGGGTGCCAGCTGCCGCGGAGCCCCGGCTCAGGTGCCAGCCGTGCTCACGGTGGCTGCGCCCTGCAGAGCCTGCCCAGCGCAGCAAACCCTGCTGGGCACAAAGGTGAGCCCTGCTCGGACCAGCCTGGCCAGCTCCCATCCTCAGCAGCTCCTTCAGACTGGCACTGCGCTCACTTCCACAGCAGAGACATTTTCTGTGCGTCAAAACCTGGCCTGAGAGATGTCGCTCATTGACTTCATATCGGTTAAACTCAGGGGCTATCTAGGAAGTAGATTAGTCCCTGGGAAAATCTTTGGTAAGATTTTAGCTATATTCAACCATCAGTCAAACCATCTAATTTAAGAAGTGAGAAGGCAATTTTAGGAACCACTCAACCCCTAGGCACAAGCTGGGTCTGTCTGAGTTCCTTTCTATTTCTCATGCAGTGTACACAATAACTGCCTGATTTTAAAACACTATTTATGTGGTCAGTCTAATAAAAACTTTGAAGACATTCCACTGTAGACTTGATATCTACCTTTCATATGCTTCATTTGTGTTATATGCTGCATTTATGCTCTCGTTTGCAAACTACTAGCAGTAGTGTTATCTGATAGGCTGGAGTACATTTGGAAAATCACCCTGGTGATTAAGTTGCTCTTACTTATGTATTCAGAACCAAAATATGCTTATGATCATCATGGTAATTTTTTTTTCTCTGTGCTTCTAATTTGTGACAGGATGGTAGTGATGTTTGTTTAAATTGATTACAAATAGTAATTATGGGAAAAAATCAGAATATTATTTGCCTGGAAAAATGAGAACAATGTAAGGCTTTTCTTTGTTGGTTTTCTTTTTTAAAAAAATTATAGTGGTTGTTAATATTTGAATTTTTCAGTTCTGTGTAGTTTTGGTCTACTTGGTAAAGCATATTTGAGATTTTTATGGGACTTTAGATTATAAGCAGGATATCTATGATTAAAATATATTCTTTAAAAGGTTTCTTCTTTTAGTTATCTTTCACTTTCATCTGATGAAGGATAAGAGATAAAACAAGCTTTTGTTGTTTACTGTACATCTGGAGTATAAAAAAAGCATTATATGAGGAAAGGATATTCCATGAAACACTATGTCAGACACATTTGCAGTCAAAATTCCAGAAATAGCAAGATGTTAGATAATTAAAATGTCTTCCAGGTCCAAACCATAGGGAGCTGGAGTTTTAATCATGTAGAGTATATTCATGAGAAGTTTCCTCTTTTATCTACATGATCAGATTTTGATGCTTTCTTTTAAGAAGAAATAAGATCCTTCTCTGGAGCACAAACGTTGTTATATTCCCTTAGTATTGGCAGCGCTCACGGAATCAAACGCTTTTGTAGATACCTGTTCTTTTGTTTACCTTTGCCTTTAGGGGGCTCTGCAAAAGTTCAGGCCAAGTTTGTCCCCAAAGCACACCTATCCCTTTGGGTTCCACCCCCCTGGCAAGAAGCTGAGCAGGATCACCCTTCTGCAAAAGGGATGAAAAGTTTGTTTTAATGGGAACCCCAGATCCATCCTTAAAAGTCTTAATAAAGTGTCTGCTACAATAACAAGGTAAATGTAAAGGGGACATTTCTGCTGTGAGGCCTTTGCTGGGCTGCAGAAAAACTGGAATGAGTTTAGTGGGGGAAAAAATAAGATTAGCCATTTTTTCATAGATAGAAGATGGTTTCACAGCTAAAGCACTAATCTTATTTTCTAATTCCGCCACGTCTTTTATTAACATATTTTTCATCTTGTAGCCCCCACACAACCATAACATTTAAATAATGATACACTGGTATCTGTACCATCTTAGTCTGTGCCTAGACAGATCTAGTTATTGAGCAGTATTTTAACAGCTACAGTAATTTTAAGGAACAATTTAGATCTAGGCTACGTTAAGAGAAAGGAAAACACATCAGTGCCAAATTAGGCTCTGATGAGGCTCTTGATCACTTTCCTTTCTCCTGACAAAAACAGAAGGTGCTAGTAATGCTGAGAAGGCCTGTGTCCCTGATGAACAGATGTTAATAACAAAGAGCATCTTCCCCATGTTAAATAGCCAAAAGAAGAGATATTGCAGCCATTGATAATGATACCCATATATCATGCATGCTAAATCATGACTAAATAATTAAAATCTGTGCATGATACTTGTTTCAAGCAAGTAAAGCCGATCACCGTTTTAGTGGTCAGAGGAAATGAAATGCAGCTTTGCAGAAGTGATCGTCACTGGGCACACAGAGCATTATAAAGTGCACAAAGAAAATTAAACTAGGAAAAAAGCAATTGACTGTGAGTGGCTTATTCGGGACTGAGGGCTGGTGATTCAGTAGTGGTTTGCCTCCTGGTTATTTTGATGAATTGTTTGAATGTGCATTAACATGCAGAGAGAGTGAAAGGAGGGAGGTGATGAGCAGAAAATTCTCCCAGGGTAAGGTTGGTGGCTGGGTGCTCCCCCTTGCTGGTGACAGGGCCACCTCTTGTCACTGCACAGGCCCTCCACCGCCCTTGGCCAAGAGAAATTGTGGATGGACAGACTGATGATATTTCCTGCAGTGGGGGATATAGCTGAATAGAGGCAACTCTAGACCATCAACAAATGCTACACGCTGTATTCTCCATGGCCTCCACTTTACCAGCTCTGCTGGCGTTGGCAGGAGCGCTGGAATGACGGTGTTGCCCCAAATTCACCCAAGAACACCTCACCCAGCTCTCCCACTCCCTTTCTGTGCTGTGCTGTGACCTGCAGGGCCCCTCCCCAGCCGACATCTCCCCCTGCTCACATCTGTGTGCACAAGTGGGGGAAGCTCCGTTTCCTGAGACCTGCTCGTGTGCTGTGGCCAGCTGAACTCGGGGAGACCCATGCCGAGAGCAGCTTATCTCATGTCCCATAAAATGAGGGCTACAGAGCCAGCACATCTTTGGTAGCTGTCACACAGACCTTTCCTTCAAAGCACAGAGGAGAAAAAAAACAAAACAACCTATTATTCGAAACATGAAAGAAGAACTGGTTGAAATTAAATTTTTCCTCCTACCCATTTATAGAAACAGATTAAGTGACTTTTGAGGAATGAGAGAAATTATCTTCTTCATGAAAGGTATGTTTACTTGGAGTATTAAAATTGAAGTTAAAGAGTAGCTTTTTGCACAAATTAATTTAGAACTGATTTCACTTGATAAATTTGCATAACATATACACAAACCTTTGAGAACTATAGCAATAGAAATACTTTAGAGAATGAATTAGCAACTTAGTTAACAATAAATGGATATTCCCAAGGAGGACCATGCACTCACCCACACTACTTTTCTGAGACTGGTGCTCTTTGACAATCTGAATTCAGGGGTGTGGAGGGAACCAAATACATTTGTATGTCATGATATCATGGCAATCTATCCTTGTTTTCTACCAGTTATAAATTTTGTGAACATCTACATTACATGAAACTTTATTTTCAAATTTAAAATTGTTTCCCTCATTTTCCAATCAACTGCTGATAGAGCAATACTGAGAAAAGTAAACTGTCTTTTCCAAGTATAATTTTGGTGTCCTGCTATTAATTACAGAATAAAGGCAATAATACAAATAACTTACTTCCCACTATCCTAATTTTCATATTGTATTTTTCTATTATACTCATTCTTTTAGTATTAAAGAACTGCAGTAGCAAAATACATACACGTACCTACTTTAATTTTGATATCTTTAAGCATGGTACTCTTTTCTTTGCACATGCACCCCAAAGACTTTGTGCTGACTGATGCCAACATGGTTCAGTCAGAGAAGGAATTTATTAATTTTGCAGTTGTTTTAATAAGTGTCGCATTTGTCTAAGGCACGGACACATAGGGCGTTTTTCAGTCTTTTGGGACTGTGCTCTTTATTCTGTTTCTTGCTCCATCTCCTGTAATCTTACATGGTTTGGAGTGCTGCAGGTTAATTACGTAATTTAATCAAAGATTATTCTTTCTATATAGCTATGGTAATAGTCAAAGATTATGGCAATGGAGTTGTTAAAAAAAATTTAAATAATGGCAAGAGATCAACATCACATCTTGGAAAGTGCTCCCACGTGTTCTGACTCCTAACATGGAGATCCACTGTTTGCATCTTTGTGAGAAGCCAAAAATATTTTTAAAAAAACTGAATGGAAAGACACCTGTGGCACACCAGGCAGCCCTGTGTGTGAGGAGATACAAATGGGACATGGTTTAGGTCTCTTTTATGTCACTGGAAGTGTATCCTTTGGCTTGGAGAGCAATCCTAACCAAGGGACAATACCTCAGGGATCTTCCAGCCAAAATGAAGCAACAGAAATAACAGTCTATTCTTTGTCTGTTATTTTTTAATCTCTTTTATTCTAAACTTATATTTTCCTTCATCCTGGTAGGTCTTCTTTTTTCTTTAAACAGACACTAATTATTATAGTTTTTGGTTAGTAGTACAAGTTGGAGACTTAGCTTTATATTCTGGCCAAGATCTGAAGTTATTTCCTTTAGATGCATCTGTAGAGTTTAGTCTATAAAATAAACACTTAAAAAATTAAGTGTGTTTACTTTAGATTGGTTCTTAGAACACTAAAAAATGACTGTTGTATTGGACTGACAGTTGAAGCTGAATCTGGAAAACATAGAGGATAAAAGTATACCAAAATCCATATATTTCAGATTATCATTTTAAGCAATTATCTTTCTGTCCTAGAGGTTTCTGTATGTGACTTAAAAGGGGAAAAAATGCACAAAACCTCCCCATAACACATTTGAGCATCATAAAGCAATTCTTTAGTGTACAATAACAACTGTGAAATCTCCAAACACAGCAAGTAAAATGGAGAAGAGTATTTTAGCAAAAGGAAATTTTAACAACTAGGGGAATGCTCTTAATTATAGCAAAAGAAATCTTTTAAACTAACATGACAAGGTACAGGCAAAAATTAATATTATACACTAATGTTCTTTTTAGTGAGTAGCTGAGGTTGGTTTATTCATTTAGGTAATTATGTACCACAATATTAGTAATTCAGAGTAAAATTGAATTAGGAAACACAGAATAAATTGAAACTGCAGTCATATTTCTTTCTCACTGCGTAAGGAACAGAGATGTATTGATGTAAGTTCTAAGTGTACTACATAAGTTAAATTCCCTAGACTGCAATTTGATCAAAAAGCATTAGACATTTACTTAGGCTATAATAGGTCCTTGCCATTGGATGGCAGTAAAATTCTACATCAATCACTAGAAGCAAAGTGAACCCAGGAAAACAATGGGATTTTTCCTTTTTTATTTAAGAGTAGAAAGCTTGAGGGGGGATGGTGAGGCCTTAAACGCTGTGATAAGCACTAATATTAAAATATGTTTCCTTTTTCTATGTTAGGAGCATTTTAGAAATAGTAAACTCAATTTTCTATTATGTGGAAAATCATTTATTTCTTCCTGAAAAGAAAAGCAAATCCAAGCATATTGCAAAGACAATGTAAATTTATTCTGTTTATTGCTTCTTATCTATCAGAGGTTTATATCTATATATATATAGTTTACTTTTTTACTCAACAAGATTTGTTATATTTCGCACAATATGGAAATTATTTTATAAATAATCAGCCTTCTGTGGTGGCATTGTAGAAGATTGATTCTTTTCTTTTGCATCCATAATTGCTGCAAATACTATGACCCAAAGAGTTCCAATTTTAAGAAGGAAAAAATCCATCCTTTCTGTATGCACATGATCACAGTACATGTACATGAAAACATCCTCTACATAGACAGAGCCTTTTTGCGCAGCAGTTTTGTATCTCGGGCCTTGCTTTATCACCTTTGTTCAGACTCACACCAGCACCAACAGCCATTCAGGTTTCTGGAAATCTGGTCTATGAAGCAATTAAATTTCTGCAAGATGATCTGCACTGAAGATTCATTCACAAGCCATTAAACAAAAGGATTCAGTTTAGCTCTTTGCCTTGTCCTTGACTAGTAATGTCAAGATTTAGACCAACAATAAGTACATCTTTTTTTCTTTAAGTGATATTATAGCCAACAAAGAATAAGTTGCAACTACCCTCTTCTTAAAATACTGCTTATATAAATGCACATTAAGTAAAGAGAAAAAAAACATTGTCAGACAAATTATCCTGCGACATTCATTTTCCACTTCCTATTTTGGGAAGGTTCACATGCAAATTAGTTTCACTTTTAAATATGCAAGTCCTGATCAACAAAAATCAGTAGAAATATTATGAATACAGTTACTATCACTGGAATCACACTAGTTTTTGATTGGACCCCTTTTATACTAAAAATAGATTTCATGTGTTTAGCAAATATAGAGAATTATATTTTTACAGGACTGAACTAAATAGAGAAAGAAATGTGTTCAGCATATGGTCTCACATGAAAAAATACAAATTCTTATGTCTTCATTTAATTTTTTTTAAATGTTATAAATTTAGTAGCTTGAATTACAGTCTAAATAGCAATAAAATAAGTCAACTGTTTTTCACAATGTAGTCAGGGTGGTCTAAAAAAAGCTAAAGGCTATTAATCAGGATTTCCTGGGATCAAACCACAGACTCCCTAGCAAATTATTCACTCAATTTATATTTAGAGTCTGTCAAAACTTTACAGCTTTTCAAAGATCATATTAGGCATTAAAATTTGGAAATCATTTAACAAAAACTGTTATGGGGAAAAAAAAGAGAGAAAATAGCTTATCACAAACTCATTCTTAGGGAAGAATGTGTAAAGTATGCTCAATGGAACCATACTAATCTGGGGTTTATGACAGTGGCTGTGAAGTGAAGCAATGCCATAAACCTGGTGATACAGTCTTAGTTTCACTCACAAGGACTTATAATTACAATGCTCCTGAACTGAACTAAGAAATCCCTCACAGAAATATTTCTCCCCCATGTTAAGGCCGTGATCCTACAACTAGACTATCAACTTTTGGGCGTTTGAGAAGTACCAGCTAAGTCAGCTGAATTACTCATGTATTTAAGATAATCATATACTGGCAGGATCAAAAGTGTGAGATTTTGTTGTTGAAATCCCCCAGGACTTAGTGCTTGGGACTAAATCTTCTGAGGTCCAGACACTATAAATTCACTTATATTTAGTAAGACTGAACAGCCAGCAAATGGTTGTTCATATGCTTCTCACACTTGTATTTAGCCCAAGAAGTGTCATTAAGGCTCATAAGCAGAATTCCTTGAGGTGTTCAGAATTCTTAATGTATCAGAATTTGAGATTTTTGGCATCTCCCAGATGGGATTTGGCGCAATATAGGATCAGACTGCAGCTGAAATAAAATTTACAGTGCTGTGATATGTAAAATAAATCTGTCAAAATATCATATTCTTCTAGAGACAAGTATTAAGTCTACAATTCCTATTAGCAAGAAATGGAACAAACCACTGCACTATAACCACTCTTGGTGATATAAATGAAGCCCATGTAATATCTAAAAGCCTTTCTATTGCCACACAGAGACTTCCATCCACAATCTGACCTTACTTCAGCCATGCATTAAGCTAATTCTACTTTTCTTTTTAGCTCCTAACTTGCTATTGTGTAGAAAAGCCTGAGGTGTTAGTGTGAACATTCCAGGTGGCTTTAACCTAATCTTTGAACGTGTGCTTTAGGTTTTGCAATAGGAAATCCCTCAGTTTGTGCTTTTATAAACTTTAAAAAAAATGGGATCACCAGATATGCACAAGTGTATTTTTTTTTTAAATATTGGCACAAATTAAGAAAAAACAACTTCTAAGGTCATTTTTTGTACACAGTGGCCAACTGCACATAATTGTCCTGAACTTGGGAACTGTACTTACATATTGGTGAAAAACTGTAGCATCTATACTTCAATTTCCAGAATATAAACATCTTTATTAAAAATGAAGACTCAAGTAACTCAAGGAGCAGTAAGATTAGACCATGGTCAGAGAGCAACAAGCTTAAACTGGCTGCTGTTAATGACCAGGTGTGACAGCTTCTTGTTTAGTTATTATTCTGTTTTACAATCATAAGAACCTGGGGTAACATCCAGATATCCAAACCACCTCTGCCTGTTCTGTGGACAGGAGCTGGGGGAAAGAAAAGAGGTGTTGGGAGAGCAGTAGAAAAGCAAAAGACATCCTGTAAAGCAAATGAAAGGTTCAGAGTCAGATGAGCTGTGGACATCTAATAAAAGGTGGGTGGAATGGGCCTGGGGAAAGCGGGCAGAGCCCTGGAATGGAGCAGTGGGGCAGGAAGCTGGAGAGGCAATAAGGTGGACGGAGCAGAGTGGTGAAATGTCAATGAGCCATTGCCGTGGGGAGGCAGCTGGAGTGCAGGTGCTGAGCTCAGGGAGCTGTGGCAACGCCAGCAGAGAAGTTTTCTGAAAGTCAGCATTTAGTGCCATTATCAGAGGGTAGGTGCTGAGTGCTTCTGTTAGCACTCCAGCTTCTTCCTTCCAGAGAAAAGAGGATAATAATCAGAATTTTCGTTAATTCTCGAAAACTACTTCGCTACTATAAAAACAGTCTATTTGATACTCAAAATTCGTCTTATTCTAAATAATTTCAGATTAAATTATGGCCTAACATAACTGTACTAACAATAAACCTCAAATAAGAACATCTGATCTAAAGGAAGGACTTCAGTTTTGCTTCTTAACACTTAGGTCTTTAAAAAGGTAACAAATTTACTGTGCAATGCCTGATTTCCTATGAAAATCTCAGCCCAAGACCCATAGCTGGACCCAGCAGACATTTACACAGTTTTCATGGAGACCCAGTTCTAGAGAAATAAAACCTACACTTTATGATTTACTAAGGTGCTGTATTGATTGGTAACACATCACTTTTATTCCCTGAAGAGTAAACTGTAATGTCAGCAGCACAAACTTCAGGCACATCAAAATAAAAATATTTTGTAGGTGACAAACCCCTGAAGAGGGAATTGAGTAAGCGATGAAAAAATCAGTTTCTTTTTCCTAATTTTTCCTCATGCAAGAGTTCATCATTAATACATTTCTAATGCCCAGAACTGGCCTTAGTCTTATAGATCTCTGTTGTCTATGTAAGATGCAAATTGGGAATGCACAGGAATGTAAAGAAGGAGAAGGACTGAAGAGCTGACCTGACTCTGTGACACTGCAACCAGCTGCTCTTCCCACATTATGAGGTATCAGCCAGACTGAAGCAGTTTTGCAAATTTTTTTCACAATTTGAAACAATTTCTTAGTCTCTTTTACACTTGCTCATACCCTAAATATTCCCCCAAGGGAATCAAGAGGCTGAAACTTCAATCTTATATTATTGAGTGGTACCACTGATCTGACTTGATAAATGTTAATTATTAGTATCTTATTGAGTCAGTTGAAGCATTTGCACACACAGAAGACTTCCAAAACTGACAATTTTTGTTGACTTTCAGAAAGAAAGTACGAAGGTTCTGTACTTCCAAGCGGGTTGCTCAGTGCTCATACAGGATGTACATTCCTTCAGTCAAGTAACAGGCACAAATTTATGCCAAGAAGTCATTAGCTGTAAAACAAGTAGCAGGAACCAGGTGCTAAAAATAGATTTTGAAGACAATCAAGTAATTCAGAAACTATGATACTTTTACTCGAAATACAACTAATTACAAATAGTAAAAAAACTTGTCAAGAATCCAGTAGCTCAAGAATCAACAACTGTGCCCAGAAACAGCAAAATGCAAATTGTTTCCAAGAGCACTCACTGGAAGCATTTCTCCCAGCTATCAACCAGCATCAGCTGCAGGTTGGCTCCAAAGGATGTCTCCAGTGGAGCGGGGCTGGTGGGGAGGACACCCAGCTCAGCTCCCTGCCCTGCCGGGTTGCCCTTGGCTCGGTGTGCCCCAAACCCCGAGCAGGGGTGTGAGCGCAGATCCCTGCAGCCCCCACCCAGCCCTCGGTGGGGATTAAGCTCATCTCTCAGCCCTCTGGTTGCCAATGGATGTTTTAGCTTCCTGAACACAGGCTTTCACACGTAGACAAGCCCCAAGTTAATTTCAAGTCATGATTAGTTTTTGACAACATTTAAGATCTCTGAATTGGTATTTATTTCGAGGCTCTTGATATGCAAATCATTTATGCTAAATTCTGCAGCTTTGACTCAGTTTAGATTATCAGCGTTTACCTGCAAACATTTGAATAAACACAAGTGAGACCATCCTTTTACAACCCTTTTAAGATCAAAGAGTCAGTATTCTGCCTTTGAGGCTTGTCAGTTTAAAACCTGCACTAACAATTAAAGGATTCCTCCCCCTCCTCTCTGCTGTCTTCCTCCCTCCCAAAACCAGGAATGAAAAGATTCCACCCTGCAAGAAATGTCCAGTTTTATATCAGAACTTCTCATTAATGAGTAAACATGCACTGTTCTGCGATATTGTTTCACTGCTCTTCTACTTAATGGGCTCCATCCTGCATGGCTAAAACCTCAGGATAAAAAAAGGGCTCTGGTGAGATCTAAGCTTCCATTAAAAATTTGATTTATTTTGTGCTATTTCACCAGGAATACCTTAAGATTTTTTCCATCACAGTTAATGTCAGAATGCCATAGGTAAAACACTGTCAATAAGTATTAATAAGCTTACTGCTGCCATCCCTCAATCAATAAAATTGAGTTCTGTGCTTCTTGGCTAGGTAAAATAGGACATTGTATTTTTCACAGGCATACAAAACATTTGAAAGTCTGTGGAATAACAACTAAAAAAAAAAAATCCACATGTTGAAACCCATTTTATTACTCAACAGTGGTATTTCTGAGCTAACATCCCTGTCCTCACTAGGATGTAGAGACTGCAAAGATGATGTAAAGAGGACAAGAGTAGCCTTCTGCTCTGTAGGAGAAAATCTCTTTTGCTTCTTTACAGAAGCAGATTACACTTGACATTGGTTTTGAAGAATTTGTGTTTTCTATTTCTAAAAAAAATACTAATTTTTCTATCCAAAAATATTCCAGAGCAGAATATTCCACCTACAATCAAGAGTTCAAAACCACCTCTATGTAAAAGATAACTGCACTTATTATGGGAATTATTCCGTAGACTGAAAAAGATAAGACTGTGTGAAATGGATTGACATTCTTATAAGAAAATAAACAGAGGCAAAAATTCATCTTAGAAATAAAGCAGAAAGTTATTTAATTCTCAAGCAGTCTTTGCAACCCTTGCCCAGAATGGCAGTGACAGACCCCTTCAGAGGGAATAATCAAAATTGTGTCTCGGCCAGGCTTTATAACCCCTGTATTTCCTTGTTGCGTAATGTTCATTAGCACTTAACACGTTCTCTAGAGATGGCAGCTCAACCATTTCCCTTCATTTTGGCTAAGGAAATAAGGGGTAGCTCAGGTGAATACAAGAACTGCATTTGCAAGCGATTCTCCCACTTTTGTTTTAATAGAAGTGCCAAATAAATCAGGTGTTTCATGCCTTCACAGGGTAAAGAGGATGAGATCTTACTACAAAGTAACATAAGAAAAAGCAGAAGCAAAAAAAGCCAATAGGAAGAGTTAGAAAAAAAGAGGTCACAGTCAAGCCTTGAAGCTACCATGAAGCCTCTTCATTCATGCCCTTACACAGTTATTTATTTATGTCTTTATTCATCCATGAGATACAGTAAGTTACCTCAAGGACAAAGTTGAGAAAATGTGACATTAGATCTGAAACAGATTGGTATGAAAGAAAGGAAAACTGAAGACAAGATGCTCACACAAGAGAAATGACAGTGTGGGGAGGAGAAAGTGGAAATCAGAGGGTTGAAGAGAATCGGTCTGGTGACAAGGGACAGAGGAATCAGGTGTTTGCTGTTGCTGAGAGAGTTTAGTCACAGTCTGGAAAAGTTCTCTGAGAAGGCAAGGTGTAGGCTCAGGAAACCAAAAACCCCTGAACGGCTGGTAAAACACTGGCACTGAAGCTTTTGTGGAAATCTGAGCTTTGGGGAGATCGAGAAGGACATGGGGGGATCTTTCTTGGAAGATCTTCTAGGGAGATGGAGAAGGAAAAGGTAACATATTCTCTCAAGATGAAACTGTGGAGGTCCCACACCTCACAGCAGCCAGAAGGAATCATATTCTAATCATTCCATTCACCCACTGCATCTGCAGCCCTATGCAAGGTATCACAGAATTCTTGGAAATGGTCAAGAGAAACCTTGTTTTTTGAGCTGTAGCCTTTTCTTTGCTGAGCAGACCTGGGAATGATACCTGCCTTTGAAAGATATAAATGAGACAGAATGGGATCAAAGTAGTCACAACTCATGCATTGTATTGTAATTTTATTTTTACAGAAAAATTAAAAGTATTTTTAATATATATATATAATATAAATGTATATAATAAAAGTATTTTATTTTATAGCAAAATAAAAATGCTACTTTAAAATTAAAATTTTACAGGAATTAATAAAATTCTGTGGAAATTAATTCACATAATTAAACTGCACAGTAAGAAATCCAAAATTTTCTATATAAAACCAGCATCTGACAACACCACTGTCTTTAACCACAATTATTTTATGGCGTAAATTCTCAATTCCCAGCATTTTTTAATGTGAAGAAGGGATTTAATATTAATCATTTTTAGACATCTGGAGCTAATCACAGAAGTCTTCCATACAGAACCACAGGACAGAGAGAGCTGCTCCAGCTCTGGAGGAGCTGCACAAGCACCCCAGATAAAAGGGTTAGAACTTCCTTGGTTAAATCAGCTGCATAAACTCATAGGGAAGCACTCTGGCAAATAATGCCTAAAATCTATTGAAACCTCTACTCTGATAACATTATTGTCACTGCTTCTGCTGACAAATGTTTACCATGACTGAGGAAAAAAGTAATTAACTTATTTCTTCAATAAGATTTTTTTTAAACACTGTAAAAATGGATATATCACAAATATAAAAGTCATAATATTAGCACTGCCTTAGCATCCAAAATATGCAAATACTGCCAAGAAATCCCTTCTAGAGCATTCAGTGGAGAAAACTTAAGTAGATATGAATGTGGCTGTCTAAGATATGCTTTTGAAAATAAAAGATATAATTAATAAGGTTGTGACACAGAAAAATACGGAACTTGTTCTTGTTTGTGTGCTCCTACTTGGAAAGCTGTTGGGAAAATTTGGCCATTATCCTGCAGGGAATAAAAGTGTGTCTGTTTTCATGTTTATAACTATGTCTGTTTTATGAAACAAATATGTCTATATAGCAGCAAAGTGAGCTCCAAACAGAAAAGACAAACTTCTACTGAGAGCTGACGTTAAAAAATAATGGATAGAAATATTTCCATGAAGCTTGGCAGGAATATGTACACTGTAGATGAACAACTGTTTTAACAAATGTTCAGTAGAAGTATCCAGAATCCGAGGAGGAAATAGCATAACTACTGATGTCTGATTTCATTAGGATCAGAACCAATGCACTGCTAAATTACCACAAGATATTTTATGAACTGTTATTGATGATTTAGTGGCGGCTAGGTTATGTAGCTTACAAGCTGTCACCTTTAAGGTGAGGCCAAAAGTGAGCCCAAGGATATATTCTAAAAGAAAATGTAACAATTATTATAGCATGTGTGTCAGCAAAGTTCATATGATTCATTGTCCTTCTGGTAATAGGAAAGCTGTCAGTGGGTGCTCTTGGGCATGGTTCAGCTAACTATATAAAGAATGTTCTCTTAAACATTCACCTACGGCTTGGGATTCAGAGGTTGCTTGTCTGATTAAATGGAAAGGAGGTAATTTAAAAGCATCTTCCTTTCCAAATATGTTACTGTCAATTGGCTTTGGTTCAGAGGTTTCCAATCTGAAGTACATGAGGCAGCTGCAGAAGAACTCTATTAATATTCCTGCATAAAATGCTTTCTTAGCCCAGGTCAGCTCCCCTATGCACTTTTGATGTATTAGAACTTTAATGTTCAACTGAATTGACAAGTGATGGGTTTTACAATCAATGTGCACAAAGGACATGCCATTCCCAAGCAAGCTCAAGATTTATTAAATATAATGATAAAGAGGAGCATGTCAGGTGGAGGCTACTGTGCAGTTTTGTTCCTCTGTAGTTCATATATTGTGCAGGTTACACTTGTGATATCATCTGTTTAAAACTGGGCTGCAGCTCAGCTCTATTTCAGTATTAAGTAAATGAAAGCTTTGTATCTAGTTAAAATGCAGAGTGTCAACCTGAATGCTTAAGAGAGGGAAAAAATAAATCTGTGGCACATTTTCCTTAATGTTTTGCCACAGGTTGATTTCTGAACTCACAGCACAGATGTTTTAAATACAATACAACCTATTTATTCCGACGTTCGATGCTAATTCTTTGGGAAATATTTACTAAATTAGGGAAGGTTATGTTTTTTTGTGATGAAGCAGCTCAGCTCCCACCAGTGTTTGCAGGAACTTTCTCATTACTTTGTGCTGGATTTTTTTCTTTAATGGGTAATGTTGGAATGAAGTGGCAGGGTCTTTCAGAGAAAGGCTAACTTACAGTAGTTTTTGGATAATGCTCTACAGATGTAGATGTTCCCCAGATGTGAACAGACTAGAAACTTAGTTTTGTCTCTGGATATTCATTCACCATATAAATCTCCCAACACATTCTTATCTGCTATGTAAATAAGATGTGGAATTCCAATAGTGTCTCAGCCTTCTACAGCAGATGGTATAGTGAGATTTACCACACCATTACATTTAATGGGATTGAATTCATTTGGATTTCTTGATGTTCACTCTGTCCTTCTCTGAGCAGCAGTGTTGCCAATGTTCCTGATTATATATGATTTGAGAGAGTGCTTAAAGAAGAAAAAACCCTTTATCTTAGAAATACGAGTATTTTCTGTCAAATTTTAAAGTGTGTATGTATTGCATTTCAGAGGATTTATAAGCCCTACGAGAAAAGGATATTTAATGAATATTCAACAAAGAACTTGAAGTCATTACATTTGAAGATTTTTGTAAATATCAGCTACCCAGTTAACTATTTTAGTACTAGCATCATTTTATATTCATTTGGAAAGAAATGAGCTTTTTATTTCATCACATCAGTGTAGATAGAGTGAAAACAACAAGAAAGAATCTATGTTTAGAAAAAAAGAATCTTTTAAGAACATATTTGAAATAGCAGTTTTTGATTTTCATTTCAAAGTAAAACTGGCTCACTGTATGCAATAATTACGCTAAATTAATACATAATATTTTCACAATTCAAGTGCAAACTGACACTGCTAAAACATAATTAAAAATGATTGTGTAAAACACTGTCAAATTCTTCTAGTGAATTTTCTTTTCAAGAAATGTTATTGCAAATGCCTTGATCTTCTTGTTCCACAAATTGCTGTGTACCCAAAATGACATTTAAATGTATACAGGTATCATAAGTAGTCATCCATTGCTTTAATTTATTTTATCTGCTTAGCATTCTGTCATTTCCACAATATCTTATGTGGCCTAAAAGTTTATTTAAACCAGTCTTATGAACTGTGTCATGCTATTGATGTCATTCCTCACAATAGTCATAGACCACCAAAATATTCTCACAGGACAGCTGAATGAGGAAAAATATTTCTTTTTATAATGAAACCTGGTGAGGATTTCAGAGTTTTTCTACCTCGAAAGCACCCAGCTTTTCTAGTTAAGTCAAAGTTATTTCTAATGCCAGGCTTTAGACTCAAGAGATCTGATCTGTTTCATAAATTATTTTATGAATTGTAAATCAGTCATCTGATCAGCAGTAACACACTCTGTACTACAGTGCCGAGCAAGGATAGCAATAATGCTGAATCTACATGCATGAATGGAAAAGCTTTAATTAGCACAGTGAATGGAAAACATCTCGCTTTTCTCACCAGCCTGTAGAGGCAACACCAGCTCTGCAGCCGATGTGGTTCACACAGAATTCCTTTTCCAGTGGGCACTCCAACTCTGACTTTTAACTAGAAGACAGATGAAAAATGCAATGCCAAACTACTGAAACTAGTGGGACATGATGGAAAACCCTGAAATACTGATTTTTTTATCTAAATAGTATTGAATCATGGGATAAAGAGGTGTTTTCACCAAGTCACCAAGGTAAAAGTGAACAGAGCTATAATCACACTAGGAGCTCCGGGCTGGGCTTCCCAGGAAGAGGCTGGAGGGGGCTGGAGGCTCCTTTGCCCTCCTTTGCTACAGGAGGTTGCTGTAGGCCCTAAGGAGTTTTCCTACTTTCCTTGATTTATTAACGGTAAAGAATGGCCTTAAGGCTGGTTCTGTTGGTGAGAAAAACAAACAAACTAACAAAAAGTCTTGTGGTTGCTTTCCCATGGTTTAAAAAAATAAATAAATAAAAAGTCCTGAAAATGCTCAAGCACCTGTTATTTTCCAAATATTTATATTTTCAGGGTGAAAAAATTAAGGGGAGAAGCACTTGCTGTGCAAAACCCCCAAACTCATCCATACACTAATCCTGTTATTTGTATGTATATGAACTCCAGAGCCTCCTGAAGAGGTTTTTAAGACTTTTTAGGTAGAAAAGAAAAGGAAAGACAAACTGCCCCAAGTTAATTCAATTTTGTTTTAATATTAATCTTCTAGTGACTTGATCTGGTTTAAACTGAGACTCCCCGTGAGATGGACCAAGGAAGACTTGTTTCATTCTGAATAAGTACTCATGGTTTAAATATGTATTTAGATCAGGTTATTTGAAAGCCTGTAAGAATAGATTTTCTGTAAGATACTGGTGGTGCTTTTGGACTGTCAGAGGAGCTCCATTATTTTATGTGTCCTTTCCAGTCCTAGTAACATGAAAAGCACCAGAGAAAAAAGTTCATGAGGTGTTCACACATCAAAGTACTTAGGTTCTGACTTTTACTAAAAGTTTAACAAATTCATCTGAGTCAAAGAAAGGTCTGCTCTGCTTTTTTTGCCTTTTTTGTTTGTTTGTTTGTTTTTTGTTTGTTCGTTTGTTTTAAGTATATAGTTTGGAATCTCCTATGCAGGGGTGAGACAATAACTGCAGCAGAGAATTAAAGAGTAAACTTAGGTAAAGTGATAAATCAGAATTCCAGTTCTGTCAAATCAATGCATCATTCACCCACTTAGATATATCATATAAAGGAATGTATCCACCTTTTTTTATAAAGCACTATGGGATATATTAATGAGCCAGTGGAGAACAAACATTACATGAAAAATACTGAAACTCAGGTGAGTTATGAAATAGTAAATGAAATGGCTTTATTTACTTGTTTGGGGACTGTTCCTAGAGAAGTAAACAAAAAAAAAAAAAAAAAAAAAAAGAGATCTGTCTACACAGCCAGCAAAACCAGCCCAAAGAGAAGAAGGGAATTCACCAGTGAGATACACCAGAAATAGTACAAGAGTTTTTCTCCCTTCTCTGTGCAATCCCAGGATAAAATAAACATATTCAGGCTTCCTAAAGTAGCTGACTCCCCACCAGTGGTTATTCATACTGGCCAAGTAACCTGTGTAACTTGGAGCTGTCTAGACAATTTTTTATTTTAAAAAAACCCCAAATGAAAATTTAATCTCCTCTTTCCTTGTTCTCTATTTCCTTTACAGATTGACATGCATTTTCACTGAAATTATTCTGAAAAACAAAGAACACAGTACTTACTTTAACATGTCATTAAAAAGTGGGGATTTTCTCTGTCCACTTTTAAGTTTCTTGTTTAGGTTATTCTAGGAATTTATAGGTCTGGGTCTGATAATTTGATGCCATTGACTTAAGTCAGTGTTTCATGCACTGGGAATGTCTTCAACATCCATCACAGAACTGCTACCCCAGCCCAGCTTCAGTATTATACAAGACCTGAAGATTCCCCACTTTGGATAGGAAAAACAGGCAGAGTCTTCCACTGAACTATTTATGATAGTGACTCCAGATGGGAAAACATTTTGAAATTATGGAGATCTTGTTTCTACATCTTTGATCACACTGAGTAACTTCTTGCTCTACAGATGGTGCCACTGACATGAACGGCTCCTGCTGTAGAGTCAGGTGCTAGATAATATGAAATTGATATTTAAACCTGCCCCTAAATACCGTTTTAGCACCTGAAGAAGACTATTCTTTTATAATACAAAAAGAAACACATTTATTATTCCTTTTCCATTTGATAGTCCCCCTTTTTGTATTTATTTTGTTCTAATGTTATCACTAAAGGGAAAATTTCAGCCACTTCTTCCATTATAAATTTGTGATAGCAACTCTAAATTTCACATTGCTCATGCAGTTATGAACAAGATAAATTTGAGTCATGGACCAAACCTAGAAGCTTGTAAATCAAAAGGCACCACAGGTACTCTGTGTTCTTGTTAGTCAGTCTCTAGGATTTAGATAGGAAAAAAAATTTAAAACATGAAAATAATATACTGTTAAAGTTGATTAGCTAGCTGTAGTCTCCTAGATACAGAAGATTTCCTCCTTTTGCACAGCAGGTGTATGCATGACTTAAGCAGGCAAAGCTCAATTTTGTAAAGGTTAAATTTGATCAAATTGATTAAATACAGATCTTTCTTCCATTCTATCAGTATCAGGTTGATGCTTACTGGTTAGAAACATGTTTCCCAAAAGCCATAGTAATTTCCTTACTTTACTGGGTCTGATTGTTAAGTATCTAAAATTCCAAATAAACAATCCTTTTTACTTGTAACTTGAAAGTGCCTTAAATAACCCCCTGCAAAAATGTTCCTGTTCACCTGTCACAAAGAAAATAAGTAAAATTTCTTCCATCCTCCTGTGTTTGGCATATTGGTGCTCAGGTCAGATGAAATGATCACTTTAAGTAAAAGTATGTTTTCTTTTATCAAGTCAGAAGAACAAAGTTTCCAAAATCATCACACACCGAGAGAAAAAATTATTTATTATTTTTGGCCGAAACTGGAAACGCAAGTCTGGAATTGGAAAAAATTTAAAAATCAAGGTAAGAACTATGTATATGATTAGTAACGTTGATTTTGAGGGATTCTTATAGGGTTGGCAAATATTTAAAAATCCTGCTAAGCACACATGCATGAGTGTTGCATAGGACTGGGGAAAAACTAGCCCTGTTTCTGGGAGACTGAATGCATCAAATTCCCATTTGAAGTATCTGGTAGTGGATAATGTTCAACACTTTGTGGAAGTTACTCAGTCTAGGGGCAAGACTGCTCCTTTGCACCTGGGCTGATGGCTGCTGGTGGGCAGGGTTTCAGTTCCCCACCATGAAAAACCTTTGCATCATCCAGGAATTATAATGGAATTTATTCAGGGTCGTTAACCACGCAGGGACAGCTGTGAGCACTAGTAAGATTTACTTAGCACAAGGATATAAAAATTAACCAATCTCCTAGATTAAAGATACAAATCAGTGCTCTGAATTTGTACAGATCAGTGCTAAATGAATCATTAATATTCTGTATGAAGCAGAAAAAGAAGTCAATGAAAGCTGATCCTGCTACCTTGTCATTACACTCTCTATTACAACAAGTTCATCCAAAATTGCAAATCATTACAGCTTCTCCAGCATCTGCCACACTCCACTACTGTCCCTGGAGCACTCAGAGAGTCAAATATGTTTACTAAAGCATAAAACTACTAGCACCACTCATCCATGGTTACACAGACACATCTGAACATTACTTTAAAAGTGTCATAGACCTTATATTTATTGTTCTGAATAAACATTAGTCTCATGAGCAGAGCAGCACCAAAGACTGGAGCCTGGTAATTACTCGCAGGATAGGTACACTGCCATTAGCTGCAATGAAAGCCTCTCTGCCTTTCCGTGTCAGTGCATTTGGGCACTGGGAAACTCTTACATCAGACAGGAGAATTTAACTCCCTGCTCCTTTAGTCTTATGTACTTAGGCAATAAGACCATAATGTTGCTGGATGTTCGACTGGCTTTTGACACAAATTGCACTAGACACAATACATGGGTAATTAGCAGCGCACACAGCCTCTCTCTTTATCCAAACCTTCTAATATACGTCTCAAAAACCAATATTTGGACTACCTGAAATATTTAATGATATATTCATTTTTGCAAAAATTGTAACCCCTCCTACAATGCTGATAAAATCTTGATTTTTTTAAAAAGAAATTTAGGGGGTTTAATCTGTTTTAATTGTTATTTTGATTTTAAAAGCTAAATATTTTGAAAGTTTAAAAATAAATATTACTATATGAGTGATTTTTATGAAAACTGAACACATTTTTAAAGTCAACAAGCAGAAAAAAAATAGACACTAAGCTCTAGCAGTATAATTTTCTGTGAATAAAGGTTCGATTGTGCATTTGTTATTAACACACCATAAACATCAAGGCAATCTAAAAATGTTATTTATACTATCGTATTTCTAATTAGAAGGGACAAGAACCTTTTCAGAGGGACTTTTATATAGTTTACCCTAAATCTGCCATCAGCAGCAGCACAATGTCAGGGAAATCAGAATCAAGTCTGACACCCAGGAGTTTCTTTAAAACACTTTTTGAAGGACTGTGACCCAGGAAGAAGGACACATGTTCACCCAAGAAACTAAAATATGCCCATCCTCTCTGTACTCCCTAGATAATAGAGGTGTCAGTTCTGTAACACAGACCCAACAGTTTTACAACCCACAGCATTTATGGCCACCAAAAATTGGAACTACTTCTCCTGCTATTCAAAATTTAAGTGTTGAACTCATTCCAGTCTTTCATTGATGTGCTACAGTAAATCGAAAGAGAGAAAAGCAAAACTAGCAATATCAGAATTTTCCACTATTTTTCTGGCAGCCCCCAAACCAAAAGTCAATGTGTGTTTTGGCAGAGTAAAACTTTCAGGCTGACGGGAATTGGGATTATTCTGGTTTACATCAGCTACTGGCCTGACCCAGGGCCTTTGGCACTGTCCTCTGAGGGATGGGTTTGACAGGCTGGGAGGCTGGAGAACAGCCCTCATCCCACTGCACTGGGCTCTAGGATGGAAATGGGGCTGGAGGCTCCCCACGCTGACAGGAATCGAGGCAATGTGCCATAAGGCTTTTTATAACTCGTCTCTCAGCCTCACAGAAGGCAATAGGCAGCCTTTTTTTCCTTCAGTAAAAATCCGCCTTTATGCATTGCTTATATTCAGCTCACAATCAGACGCTATGCAGATCAGTGCCCAAAATATCAATCCAGCCAAATGTTTGCCAGAGCTTTAGGGAAACCTTACGGTCTCAGAACTATTTGCATTCTGAGTTGAATGTGCTTTAATTTCTATCTACTAGCATCTGCTATTGTTTTCACAATCTTTTAGATGGGTTACTTGATTATTAGCAAGTAACAACTGTGATTTGACTTTTTTTTTCTGCTTTTTCCTCCCCCATTATGGAAAGACAGCAGACTACATATGAAACTCTGCTACAAATCGGCCCATCCTGTTCATTTGATTTGACATTTTGGTTTCTTTTTATTTGAAGTTTGCTTTCTAGTGTCCACCCATGCCTCAGAACAATATAATCTCAGTGCCACAGAGGTAATACCTCTTAAGTTATATTCCAGTTGTATTTGATCTTAGTCCATGTTGACACCTTTCCTTCCCAGTCTGTGTTCATGTCCTTAGTCACTTATTGCCTTTTCTCCCCAGCCCACAAGCACATTGTTCTGTAAAAGACCTGATATATTCTGATATATCCACTGATATATCCTCCTTGCTCTACACCTTTTATTCCCTGAGCCTTTCATTAGCAGATGCCAATCTCTCCTATTTATCAACTGGCACCAGAGACATTGCTGGATTTTCCTCTTTTTCTTTCCATATCTCTGCCTCAGATCTTCCTGGGCAGACCAAGCTGGGAAAAGAGGTGATGGCAAAAACAGTCACGGGGAATTGCATTCAACTATGAAAGCAGCAGGCAACAGCTGCGGTCCTTGAACAACAAAAAGCTTAGAACATTCACCTTTTTAATTTATCTAATAAAAATGGATGATACTGGTGTGGGATGGATTCTAGCTGCTTTAGGCTGGTGTTTGGATGAGCAACAACTCAAAGATCCTCAGGAGTCCTCGCTTAAGAGAGTGCTGATTCTCCCTCTGGTTTGCTTTCCAATACTTGGGAAGCACTAATGAGTGTTTTAAATCAAAGAGCATCTCAAATATTAATGATGTTTCAATGTGCCTCCCATTTAACGTAAAGCAGCACATAGCGCTTTTCAGCTGATTCTATTTTTTTAAACAGATTTTGCTCTCTAACTGGCATTAGCAGGAGACCTCCGAGTGGCATTAACATATTAAGGGTGCTTAGTTCCCTGCCTGTCTGCGTCCCAGCCACCCAATGAGTAACAGTTATGGCCGAGCCTGTGGAAATTCCTTTCAGGAACAGATTCATATGCAAGCACCTTTTACGCCCTTTGCTTTAGCACGTCTTGGTATTTTATATTTTTACAGGGATTGGCTGTCAGAAGAGAAATATCACATCACATTGTTTATATATAACACCATTACAAAGACTTCATGTTTAGCTGCAGCTCACTAGGCCTGTTTTCCTTTTGGGGGGTAGTTTGTGCCAAAATGAGAGGAAATAGCATTTCCTCTGAGAGTAATGAGCAGCTGGTGCTTTTGCCCTGGTGTTTATGGGATGTAATAGGCACAGTGGCACATTTGGAACTGGTTGGAGAGAAAACTAAATGCTGCTTTCTTTTATCTTTATCACCCCCTCTCCCAAGAAGGCTTTTCAGTTTCTATGGTTCATACCAATTTTAGAAAATGTAATAAAAATAAAACCACAGCACTTTGCCACAACATAGTCAGCTATTACAATGTACTCTTTGTAAAGATGGGCTGTTTTTATCTACTGGAACCAGAAAAACTAAGACAATAAAATATTTTTAAAACTTCTCCAAATAGCTCTTGGAAGAATTAAAGCAAAGGGAGTACATCTGGAAATCATATTTGGAGAAGAACCAGTGAAATTGCCAAAAACTGTACATTTTCTGGCCTTTGTCTGACCTTAACTTGCATGTTCATGGCCGACATTCTCATACCAAGAAACTTTAAGCCAGTGTCAGGACAACAGCAGAAGAACTTTAAAAGTACTGATTTCTCTCACGTGCATTTACCCATCCTTCAACCAGTGTAAATTGGTATAGCTCCATTAACTGTGCTGTGCAACTCTCTGAAAACAATGCAAACCCATTGAAACAGAACCAGGATCTGCTCCTTTATTCACAGCACTTCAGACTGACTGATTAGACCATTATGGATTGTGAATAGGGGTTGCAAACACTGATCCACAGATAATGTCCTCTTCATCAGCCATACTAATTGGTATTTGTGGTGATCTCATAAACACTGCATAAACTAATGATCTGCACTTGATGGCATTTCAGTAGCCAAAAAGTATTTGTTTGTGTTGATATAATGCAATGAAACACATAATTATCTACCCTTCTGGTAACAGTGCTCTTTATGTGGATCACCATTAATCCAAAGAGTTATGTCATTCTCAAGTAGTGATGTCACACCAGTGATTTTAGAAATGAGGTTATGGGCAAGCAAGGAGCAGTACTCTTCCAAGAAGTTTACATAAAGAGATTTTAGAAGAATGCTCTTAGGTATTATTTGGCTAATAAGTCTAAACACATGCTTATGGAACTATCTTTTTAAACAGTTCAAGATTACATAAAACTTTGAAAATGGTTATTTACTCAGCATTGCCTAAAATTTGCCATCTAAATACAGATTTAGGCAGCTTATTTGCTTAACTTTAGTTTTTCTCAAATTACAACCTTCCACAAAAAGAAAGTTAGAACTAGGATGCATATCTAGGGCACTCAGATATTAATTTAAAATCCTACTGTAAGAACCTAGTTTGAAAAAAAACAAGTTTTAGCATTTCTCAGGGGAAATACATCACGGCCAGAACTGTGGTCATGGGAACCTCCAAATGGGTCACAGTTCCTCTGAATGTTCACAGCATGCTGAGACAAGAAAACCCTACAGAAGACAGAAGGTTATTTTCTTGGGTCATATTAAACTCTGACAGGCATTAAACCTGGTTTCAGGCTGTGCTGCCAACTGAAGGTTAAGACGGGGGATGCTGGATTCCAGACATATGAAACATTTTAGGCACAGTCCAACACAGCACTTCTGACATGCTTCGAAAATGAAAGAGATGATGTGAGGAGGTACCTTGGGCATGCCATGGTGCATCAAACCAAGAATTATCCTGCTTTATCAGTGACACACAAGAGGAGAGCTCCTCACTGTAACTTGGATCCCTGTCAGCCTCACCACAGGCCAGCTCAGTGAGCTCACAAGTCACTGCTGGTATTTTCTGCACTTTTCCTTACCCCTCCCACAGATTCCTCTTTTGGACACAGCCCTCAGGATAAAAGACTGCCTGACCATGAAATAGCACTGCCCTTTTTCCTCTTTTTTGCCTGTTGCTCTGACACCAAACTTCCTGTATTATCCAGAAGTTGTTATGACTTGCCTTGCCTTGCTGTCACCAACAGCTTCTTGGACATCTGCTTAACCTCATGCTCCATTTACCTTGGCTCTTTCATTTCAGGATGTGACATTCTGCCTTCAAAAAGCTCTGCAGCTGGAGGGCTGTGAGAAAAACCTCCTCATTCAATGCATGAAGCATATACAGGAGCATATTTACAGCCACACATCTCAACTATATTCTGATAGTGCAAAAATGTATTGTACCCAGATTGCTGAAAAGGGAATTTATCTTGCTTATCAGCGTGAGACTGAGTACATTACAACCTTTCTTTTCCTTTTTTCTTTCCTTTGCATTTGAATGTTTTAAGTAAACTAAAATAAAATCCGAATGAAACCTGAATCACCAAACCCAGTCCTGCAAAACTCTGCATACCATAAAACTGGGTCCATTTTGAAATCATTCACTATTGTACTACTCACTTTAGCAGCAATCTGGATTGTGCTTACTCTTTTTAAAAGTCCCTTACATCACCCCTCCAGAGAAAAAAGCACTACAGGATTATTTGCATTATTTTTTATCTGAGTTATGACTATTACACAAATTTCCAGAAGAGACTAGGTGTGCTCCAGCCTGATCTCTTCTACTTTACACTGTTCTAGGAGTAAAGCAGCTCCAGAGCTCTTCTTCCTTGCAGCAAGAAATGGATCTTTGGAAATGCATCCCAGAGAAAAATGCAACACATCAGGCTCTAGTCCCCAGACTGTGTGGTTAAATAGCGTTTAGGAATCAAAACAGACAAGAAACTAGTACGAACATTTGTACAATCCCTCTGAGACTGCAGAGAGCTTTTTTAACATTAGCAACCTCCTTAGGAGAGTTTCTGCTTCATAAATGCTTTTCACACCATTCTGCCCCTTCCCTCAAGCTCCTTCCATTTAGTGAGTCCTTGTTCTCTTGTTCAGAAGCTCTAAGATGGTCACAGTGTTTGCGTTACCTGACACAAGACTAAGAGGTTGTGACAGCATATTTAAAAAGTGTTGGTAATTCATACTAAATATTATTCAGTTGAGCTGATGGAAACCATCAAATTCCCACTTCTTGTCATTAAAATCTACATCTTATAGCATAATTAGTGGTTTGGGATTGCTTGTTCCACCCCATCATTAGTCCATGTTTGACACAGATTCAGTGGCGTAAGATGGGAAAGGGGCTTATTAAACTGCTGAAGAAAACGACTGAGCAAATCTTGCCACCAGTAACCTGTGCAAATTTTCCCTGGTCAGGAACAGATTATTGACATCTTACAGTAAAGACATAGGAATTCATCTTCCTGTTGGAGTGAGAATATGGCACACTTCACAACCTCTGCCACTTTGCTCCATTTAAGGATTTTTTTTTTTATAGTAGTAAATCTGGAGCTTTATTTTACATATAATAAATCACCTTGACCTGCTGCATCAACCACCCAGCAGGTGATAGACCCAGCAGGTTCTCCTGGGAGAACTCAGCACATGTCAGTGTTCTCATGAACTCAGCACAGTTGCTTTGAGCTCTGGGCCCAGGATTAAAAGTGCAGCCATATTTCAAACTGTACCTTTGGCTGCCCTGGCCTGGGAGCCTGCCTTGCTCTAGTCCCATCTCTGATTCAGACCAGCTGCTGAGCCTTGCCCTGCCTATTTAGCAGAGATTCTCTCATGTCTTATGGCAAGCTTTAAGAAAATTAATTTTCAGCCTGGTAAGGTGTTGGTCCTGGCTATCTTTTGTGTGTCTTTTCCAGTCAGTAAATGTTTTACACTACTGAGTTGTGCTTATTCTGCTCGTGGAGCTTCTGTGCTCGTGGAAAAGTATGTTCGAAGCAACCACCAAAGGAAGGTTACACAGCCACCAGATTGCTGTGGTGTCCAGCCACCAGATTTGTCCTAAAACCCAGAGGCCATTTCAGCTACCTGGGAATGGTGGCGTACAGGAGCATCTCACCAGCCTGGCCACAGCCTTGCCCAAAGTGCTGAAGAGGAAGGTGCATAAGCTAAAGCTGCTCATGAGTTGATTTTTGAGTTGCTGTGTGGAGGGACCTATGAAAGACCTGCCACTGTGGTATAAATGGAAAGGCTATCCTGACAGAGGTTGTGTTTACCATATCCAAATGTCTAGCAGAGAGTTGGCTGCAGCCCCACAGCACAGGTCTCTGTCCTCAGCAACACTTGGGTGACAGTCTGTGCTGGTTGTACGTATGGTTTCACATATAATGACAAGCCAAGCCCCAGTAGCTCCCAAAAGGCATATGCCTATCAGCTTGTTCCTGTTACATTTCAATTCTTTTTAAAACCAAAAATAACCTTTCCCCTGATTCACCAGCCATAAACCCACTGGAATGTTCTACAGTGAGTCAATCAGTTTGTCATGCCAAGATCAGTAAGTGATACTTTATAATTGCACATAAAAGGACTGGAATGATCTTTTGCATCTTTATCTACTTTTATTAGAAAATGTCTTGGCAGACTTAGCCATTAACATTTTCTGCTTTCTCAAGGAAAAGATAATTTATCCTCTTAAGGATATTAGACTCCTGTGTATTGTTTTTTCCCCTTTGGTATCCTTGATTCCCCCTTCTGAACACTTGAGTGCTTGCAATCAGCACACAATGACACTTACTAATAACAACTGAACTACAACACCCCACCATAATGTTGTTCTAATACCATATATAACCCCATATAACACCAGCACTGTGGAGCAGCTTCACTGTGCAGAGATTCAAGTCTCTCCACACCTACATCTGTTTTCTTTTCCCTCTGGTACATCTGCTGTGGAGCGTGACCCCTGCTGAGCACAATGAGACCCAAAATCATGTCTTTTGCTGTAGTTCTGAGCCCCAATTCAAATTCTGGTGCTTGGCTTTAATTTCTCAGGAACTGACAGATGCTGGATCAACACAACAGCGTGCAGAAAGCTGTGTGTCATGTTCTGCTGTCTTTGTTATGCTTATTATATTCTACTGGAGGTGGCCAACAAACAAATTCTGTAGCACACCTTCTTGTTACATTATATGCTGCATTACCAGCAACAAGAGAAATATATGAGGCACATATGGGAAAAGGGAGAAGAAATGTTATATGGCTAATCTGTATAACAGACCTCTAAATTTCAGTACTGCTTTGCTTTCTTCAAACAGCAACAGATAGAATAATATTCACTGATGAAATTATCCTTTTTTTCCCTGCTATATTTTGTCCTTATTAGTAACAGATGTATACATAAATATAGTCATAGACTGGAGCAGCTGCTTCATCAGTTACAGGACTGTAAGTCTTGGGCATTCCTGGGGTCCCTGAGCTCTGCAATTCCTTCTCTGCACCTTCCCAGAGCACAAGAAAGTCCAAGCAAGTTTAACTTGTAGCCCTCTTTTTCCCCAAGAGGAAGAAGAAGAAATATATAAATCCTTATTCCTCAGAGAGAGGATATCTTGCATTCATGCCAATTATTTTTTTTTCTCTATTTAATTCTACGGATCTACTTAATAAGCCTTGAAGTCCTCTGTTGGCATCTTCCATTTAAAGCTCTGTAGGCTGTTCCGTAAGCGCTTAGTGTGTTTCTCTCTCCTCATTGTTTATGAGTAGCCTATACAAACAGCTGATATGGTGAGGTCACCTTTGTCAGTATGTTTAGAAAAACAGGGAAATTCCATGAATAATAATAATAATAAAGCTTCTGCTCTCTTTATTTCCTAAAGACTTTGATGAGCTGACTTTTTCCCAAGATTTTTAAATGAGAATTTTTACTTTTCTTGTATGGTAACTTTCCCCACTTATTCTCTACTCCACCCTATCTTCCCAACGTTCTGAAAAGGTTAGAAAGGAAAAAAAGAAAAAAACCTGAACAGTAATGTGAACCTGTTTTTCCTTTTTTTTGGGAAAAAAAAACTTGAAAAAAATTTGTATTAAGGTGATCTTTGATTATACATGTTCAAAATGTTCTGACAGCTCTTTTTTTATTTATGTAGCATGGGATAGATTTATCATCTTTTCAATGCTATTTTACAGTATAAGCATGTGGGGGGAAATGCCCATACAGCACGCTTGTGTTTCAACCATTGCTATATCCACAGGGATATAGCAATGGATGATATGTATATCCACAGCAGCCCAACACACAGCTCTGCAGTGGTAAACAAATGAAAGCCTAAATGTGTTTCCCTGTAATATTTCATCCATCAGAAAATCACATATGAAAATACAATGATTAGGAAACTAGCATGCTCCCGGATTACTGGGCTAACAGAAGCTCATCCCAGCAGCTTTCACATCTACAAGGTGCTGGCAAGTTTTCAAAACAGCACCAGCAAAGCAGCTCAGCACCATTCCCAGCAGACTTCCAGGCAGTACTTCTGCCCACTGCACTGCAAAGACCTCGTGTTATACCCAGCCCTTTCTCTCTCACTGGTTTAGATTTGGCTGTAATATTTTTGTGATGTGTGATTTGACAACTCTGGTGGAGCAGCCCCCACTGCTTCCACTCTACCCAGTCTCATTGATGGTTGTCCTCATACTTGCTAATGCTTGCAAGAAACTTCGTGCAAACGTGACACAGTAAAAATGAAGCTGAGGTTTTGCTAATGCTAAACATACCAAGGTGTTTCACAGTACTTTAGGGTGCCTAATGCAGATATAAATAAGGGTCAGCTATTCATTTCTATGTCCTAGGACATTACATCATTTATTCTAGACAGTCTTTCAATTTCTGCATATTTGCTACTTTCTTATCTAAAATAAAATGACTGGGAAATAATCATATTTGAGCAACTAACAGGTTCCCACTGACAAATTATAGTGTTATGCTGACAAAGCATTGTAAAGCATTATTTATTGGATAAAGGACAGTTCAGAAATGTGGTGGCACTCAGGCAGAGGTTAAAGCAGTCATTGTCAGCCACTGGAGCAGCGAGCCTGGTTTTCTGAGACATCACAGCTTCAGGAGCAATTTAGACTATTTACATTGTGTGTAAAATAAATATCATCTGTGTGAATGGTGGGTGTGAAATGTTAGAGATTTACACCTACTTCATATTTATGCTGTCCTGCTTAAAGTAATTAGAGAGACCAACAAAACTGGCTAGACAGTATTCTAATGGTTAGCATTTGTAGAGAGAAAGTCTCAAATCTTGAATTCCCCTCGCCTTCACAACGCCCGAAAAGGAATTCAAAGCAAAAATAAAATTCTGCTGACATCGTCTGAAACTGATGTAAGAGACAACTTTGCTCTGATGTAAATGAGATTAAGCCCAAAGGATTAGACAATTCACACAGAATTTACAGATCTCACCTGTTTTCTTCTTTTTGTTTCTGTAAATGAGGTTGCAGTAGTAACTGAGCCTACAGCAGTCCCAGAGCTTTCTCTTTAGTCCCTCACATGTACAGTCGTTAACAGCTCTGTGTCAGCTCCTCTCTGTGAGAGTTACAAAGGAAATTGCAGAGTTCCACCCTCAGATCTGCTCTTGTGCTGATTTTAGACAGTGAGGGCTCAAGTCTGCTTCTACTCTCCCTCCTGCAGCCACAGATTTCACGACTGATCAGGTCACCTGCTTAACGCTACTCCAAAGTCCAAATTAAAAAGAAAATGTCTGGACCTGCAATTCCAACTCTTGTGCCTAATATATTCCAGTTCAGTTAAAGTTTAAGAACCTAAATACTTTCTATAATCTTGACCTGATCATCATCATCCACCTACAGTCATCCATCCGCTAGTCACCTAAAAAAAAGAGATAAATCCATTTTTCTTTCAAGCTGAGTTTTCCGCTCTTTTAATTGGTGTCCAATTTAGGTCGCAGTGAACAGGGAGGATAATGAATAAATCATTATTCTTCCTCCATGCTTCATCTGGTCTTCCCTGCTGGACCCCTTCCTTCACTGTACTATTGGAGCATGTACTTGGGCTTTGTGTCGATGTCAGAGAAGCCGACCCACACGTGCTGCAGCTAGCGTGTGTGTAGCATGTTGTCACCAAAGCAACATCTGTCTGATGACTCAGAGTAAAAGTGGTTCTGTTTGTTCTGTGTCAGAGAGAGAGAAATGCTACTTTGATGTTCTAGCGTGCATCAGAGTACCAGACATATGCACAACAGAGACAACAGCAAGCAGCACAGTCTGGTTTCACCCCATACATTTTTGGTATTTTCCAAGATTTAAAAAAAACCAAACAAACCAACCAAAAAAAAACCCATTTAATTCTCTAAGCAGTGAACTGTGTTGTGACACTTCTAAAAACAAAATAGTCCTCCCCCTTTCTTCAAAGCACGGACCACCCATACATTATATCATCTAATCTTGCCAAAAATGATGATGGCAGGATCTGCCCATTTACGCACAGGAAGCAAACTGTTGAAATTCGTCCTTTCTAAACACATGATTTTCAAATTATCACAAGAGAGCTTTTCATAACATAAAGCAAAATAATTAGCAGAATGCTCAGAGCTACAAGAGGGTTTTATTTTTGTTGTATGAAAGTTCTTCAGATGGCATTCACAGCCGAGTAGTGAAATCACTATTCTCGGTTGCCAGCTTCACACACTTTTAAGAAACAATTTTCTGCAGCTGGTTGCACATAGCATTCTTTGAAAATTAGGAGCCTTTCAGGTGTTTCAACATGAGCCTCCAGAGACTGAGGCAACAAATTATATTTGTCACTCTACAAAGTGTAAAGCTAAAGGTCCAGCTAAAGGCATCCATGATCCAGATGAGCTGCAAAGTTCCTGCCAATCATTCTGGACAGAAGCAAGCCCGGGATGCCAGACAATGTGGGGACTCGGAGAGAGATGACAGAGTGAATACTTTTGGGTCTATGCCCAAGTAGATTAGGGGAAATAAGAGCCTCCTGCTACTTAAGCATGGAGATACAGCTTCCAGGGAGGAGGCAGGATCCACTAGGAGCAAAGCTTGCCAAAGATGGTTTCTAACAGCCAACTCAGAAATCATCTTGTGATTTTAACAACCAGTTTTGCTGAAATGTGCTCCAGCAGAGTCCTGCAGCTAGTTATGTTATAATGGAAAGAGCCTGTAGCCAGTTTGTAATCCGACTGCCTAAGAAGAGCAGGAAATTAGAGGGGATATTGCCTTTACACCCAATGTGCCAGCCCAGACTCACCACTCATGAAGGCAGAGCTCAGAGGAAGCAGCAGCCCAGGCCTCCTGCCACAGAGAGGTGCAGTCTTCAGCAACAGGCAAAATCCAGCCCTCCAGATTGCCAAGTCAGCTAAATTAAAATGTCATCCTCATGCAATAGAGTATTACTGCAGTCAGAGTCTGCTCATCAGATATATGAAGAGTTTTTACTGCTGTTTGTGCAATAACATCACATCTTGAAATGGTGTTTGTTAAACTTGCACCATATTTCATTAACTCCTGCCATTTCCCATGACAATCTCTTTGAATTGCAGAATGTTATTCAATTCAGTTACTATTTGGATTTCTTCCAGAACTGTATGGCTCTGAGAACAGCACACAAAATAACAACACTGGCTTGTATTATTTTCAACAGCTCCCTTTGTTGTTTTCAGATGATGATAAATGTGTGGTGAAATAGCTGAGAATGTAATCAACAGTGTTGATTTTGTATTCACCTTTATTACAGTCTATTATGTCTTTTGCAATTTTAGTAGTCTATGACCTTTTATATACTTAACACTGCAGTTGTTGCTATTATAAGGGTAATTTTTTTTCCTCACTAAAACCAAAGTGAAACTAGAAAACTTCTGTGGCAGTCTCTAGTGGAACAGAGAACAAAATTTAGCCCCCATTTTTCTCCAAAATTTTTAACAGTTCCTGAAAAACACCAGAGGTGAAAGGCAAGATTTAAAGATAACGTACTCTACTACTTTCAACTGTGAATGATTGATTTCTTAGCAGACAAAACAATGTGAACCTCAAAAATTGAAGGTTTCTTTGTATACCTATAATATTGTAGCTTAGGCTGAGCAACCATGACAGCTCTAGCTTATCATTAGAAGTTTAAAGGAAACCCTCATCACTTGAATCTATACTCTGAAGTTTTTGTGTGATTCAACCATACAAGAACACACCCGACAGCTTTGCAAGGTCATGGTACAAAGAACCAGCCAAACAGTTTGCATGGAGTTATCAAAGGTTTTGACACTGCACTAAAATTTCTTTCTGGCTTTAAATACAGTTAATCAGGATCCGCATATTTTTTTTGTTCATGTTAGCAGGTGTCCTACAGAACCTTATCCTGGTTCTGCAGCAGGTATAAAACTAAAGTCCTGCCCTTAATTAATGTTAAGTACATAAATTTATTTTCATTTTTGTCTCAGCTTGTTTTCCATTTTCTGCCTGTAGGTTAGAAACTCAAGTCTGTTACTGTGAAGTTAAACCATTTAGAGACTGAAGTTACAAATTTTTATTTCCAAATTGAATATTAGGAGGCACACGTAAAAACACCCTGTCCCATAGCAATTTTGATAGATAGAACTGTGCACTGAGCCTGTTGCCTGGTTCTGGGTTCTGCACAATGCCATAGTAGCTGCAGTAGCATGGGCTGTGAGGGCTGTATTTTATAGTAACTTCTCTAGACCAGCTGCAGAGAAAAAAATCAGCAATAAAATTCAAATGATGTTTGTCATAAGCTTCTGCTCTTGCATCGCTACATTTGTGTACATGAAATGTAATATACTAGTGAGAATGTCCCCTGACATGGAGCTGATTTTTATATCCTTTAAATTTACCACAAGCTTTACAGATGCTGCAATCTCTTTTATTCCAGTTCTAGCAATTATAACGTAATCTGTGCTAACCCTGCAGATTACTAGGGCAATTTTGAAGATAAATGATCACATCTCCATTTCCATCTGCTGGTCCAATCAGGAAAATGGTGAGAATAAAACCTACCCCTTATATTGGTACATTTTTGTGCTTGTCTGGCAGTCAACTCAGTCAACTGTACTGGGCCATGAAGATGGGAAGAAAGCACCCAATTCTCCCCACCTTATGTTTCCATTTTCCAGCTATGCAAAGGTTCAAGCATTAATCTTTCTCCCAGTGGGCATACTCCAGGATGTGAGTGACATATAATTCTTTGTGTTCAATAGAAGGCTTTTCTAGATGTAAACTCGGCACATTTCTGTCCCTACAGCTGTCATTGTGACAAGCTCTGGTCAGAGTCCTTAGCCAAGCCACAGCCGGTCTTATCTGAGCACAGTGATACAACCAGGGCACTCCTGTTCATCTGATTTTCTCAGTCTAAACTACATTCAGGTACCAGTTTGCAACAGATGGGGACTGACTGAAAAAAAAAAAAAACAAACACCTTCAGAACATGCTTAGATGTCAGTTGATTTTAGAGCACAAACTAAACAGCCAAAACAAAACAAACACTTCTCCCTGCCAAACCAGACAGACTTCTCCCTGGTTTCCTCCTCCCCCTCTAGCTCTAAAAAGCCTGTCTGAAGAAGATTTTTCAAGAAAATTAGGTTTGCAAATCTCCTGAATATAATGGCATCAAGTCGTTCATAACTGCTCAGACATTTCTTATATCGTCAGGTGCAAGGTTTCATACCCTTAGAATGTGTTTCAATTCAATGATTAGGAAACAAAAATATTTGGGGGATAGGAAACTAGAAGAACAATGCAACTGTATTTTCAAGGGAATTATTTGCAGCACATTTCTACTAGTAATTATTTTTTGTTCTGGTTTGCAGCGCTTCTGCTTCTGGCATCTCATCTCCTTCACAGCAGCCAGCAATTGAATTAGAATCGTTGCTGAACAGCAAGAAAAATCTGTCATAGAAGTCATGTTGACAGACAACTTTGTTCTCTTCTCATTGCTATTTTCCCTTTATTGTATTTACATCTGAGAGTCCACACCTAGAAGTGAGCAGAAACAGACACAAATGATATTTGTCTAGCCTCTTCCTCCTTTGTCCTGCTTTTGTCTTTAACAGAGCTCGCATCCAGCCGCTCGCATCGGGGGGAGATCACCAGCCAATCTTTACTACCCACGGTGCCTGGCAGCACGTTAAATCCTACCTTTTCTCCAGCACACTGTGGCAGTGGTGCCTGTCTCCCATTATCACCCTGAATGACAAACAGGAGTAAAAGGGGATGGAATTCTCCCTTTATAAATCCTGGATGTCACTGTTTTTGTGTGCGGCGTTGTGCTTCTCGGTGTGGCGTCACAGCACCAGCAGCACCTGGTCCGTGGACACCTCACTTAAAGGCCAAGCCATCAAAGCTGCCTTTCTCAGAAAACCTCTGCAGATTGTGTGTGGTTGGGGGGTTTAGGTTGTGTTTTGGTGGGTTTATTTTCCCCTTGAAAAAGCCTGATGTTTTACCACATAACTCATTATTTATAGACTGTGCCTTCCCAGACACAAGCAGGTGCTGAGCCCTCTGTACTGCTGACTGATAATAAAAGCTGATAAAAAGGGGTTCCACACCCATGACATTGCATTCTCTAAGGTTATAAAAATCTTGAAAATCCTAAGAGTGAGGGAAATTTACACAGAAGTAGTAAAATAAGTTCATCTCCTCCTCTTTCAAACTCCAAAATATAAATACCACCAAAGATTACTTCCAGAAAGATACACCCTTCAGAAGTCAAGTTGGCAGAAAAAAGCTGCACAGAGCAAGTTTGATGCAACTCATATCTTCCAGAGACAGAACACTTACAGATAAAACACCTCTCTCCAAGAATTAAAGAGGAAAAATTCTGCTAAGGGCTGTTTCTGCAGAGATCAACACATCCTGTTTGCTCTGTAAAGCACACGCGTTGAGGACTACTCAACCCTCACTGACTGAAGCCAACTTAAAACTAATTCACCAAAGCCTTTGAGCCTGTGGCACCTCAGATAAAAACACTATTGTGGAATGAGCTATGAATCCTGCTGCAGCAAAACTGGGTCTGGCTCAGGGTAAGATCCCACAGGCTCTACAGGGAAGCAAACCTTTGTGGGCTGGTGCTTTGCCATGCAGGGTGCTCCAGATCACAGGGTGACCCCAACTCCACAGCCGTGCACGTGTGAATAATGCAGGGCTACACTGATACAGGCAGGAATGAGCTCTGCTGGTACCAAAGGATGAACACCAACATGCCAAAACACCACCTTTGTGTTGGAGCTGCTTTGGGGAAGTTTCCTTCCCATTTCTGACCCCTCCACAGAATGAAGACCACTGCCATATATTTATGTTAGGAAAGGAAGGGACACAACATACTTCCTATTCTTACACACTCATAGAAAACTGTTCATGTCTAAACCTGGTTTATTAAATAAAACAATAAAAAGGGTTGAAAATTGGGCCAAAACACTAAAAAATTTGGCTTGTGTAGCCAAATAAGCCTAGGCAGTCACTGTGAGTGAAGCCCATACTCATGGGTCTATGGTGACAATTCTTTGGGCAAGTTCATTCAAATTCGTCTTTTCTACAGCATCCCACATCTTTCAGCTCTCTGAATTGTTTGTACAAGCTTTGCAGATATAGGACCTGAACAGTAACAACTGAAAGCAAATATTTGCTCTTAAAGCAGAAGCTATGTTCTCTGCCTCCAGAACAAACTTTACCATTTGCAGATATTTGTGATAATTTTGCAGTCATGTTTACATTTGTACAGTCAGTAGTCAAAAAAGATATAAAATATGACAGTCAAACACAACACATAATTTATCCTCTTGCATGAAAACAATGAAAGACCAGATGTTGAAAACTGGGAAATGCCATTTGATATTTCACTTCTTTGTGCAGCATGTGCTCTTTCCTGAGTGTAAAGTAAAATTCATTGTGGAGGGGAAATATTGTTTTCCTTGAGGGCAAGTACTCAAATGCAGAAAGACATTTTCTTTCTTGTGACAGTGACAGCTCCTCAAAATACACTGACTGCATTTTCATTGAATAGATGTACTTTTTACATACTCCCATGGTATAACGTATATCAAGCCTGTTAGTGGTACAGCTCCTGTTATCATGGGTAGCTTTAGACTAAATTGCAGCACTAAAATAACCACTGGTCTTACCTGTAGGTCAGATCACATGGAAAAAGGAGTGACATGAGCTTTGAGTACGTGGTCTAGCTTGATCACATTAATGCCAACTGTTAGGATCAGTTTTAAAGGCATAACTCTCTGATAACTGGAATTTTTCTTCTTTACTTTCTTGATTCACATGCTTTAAAGTGACACAGTGTTTGCGCTGTCCACTTGCACACATCTGTGCACACAGATCACCTCATGTTAAGCAGAAACAAGACCCATGCAGAATTTCATGTGTTCATAGATCTATTCATACATGTCTACAAATGGTCTAGATTGTACAGACATTATTTTAAAGAAATTGTATGTTTTACTGTGAAACTATTTTGAAGCAAAAAAACTGAAATAATGTGCTATCACTCAACAAAGTGCTTGGCATGAAGAGCAGCTGTAGGAAGTCATGTTGATAATTAATTTAGTGTTTGATAAAAGTGAAATTATGAATAATTGTATTCATTGGAATTACAGCAAGAGCCAACTGAAAATATTTTTTGCTTTTCAACTAACCTTAACATTCAGGTCACATGTAAAACTAAAAAGAGTTTGTATATATGCATGGGTACATATGATCACTTGAAATGTTATTGCTATGAGGAGAAATTACCTATTACTACAGAAAATAAATCTCATTACCTTGTCAAAGCCTTTCAACTGGATGTTTCTACCTTGTAACTTCACAAATGACTATGTGGAAGAAGAAATATCATTCATCTCTAAAATCCCAAGACATCAGTATGCCACACAAATTTTAATAATACCAAAGTAATCTGTCCTTTTCCCTTTTAAGTCACAACATTGAAAAGCATTGCCAGATGAGTATTAAAGAGGTTTGCATTCACATGCCATTTTTTCCATTTGGTTTTGTTTAACACATGTCGACATCTTTAAAACTCAGCACAAGCACTGCTAAGGAATAGCTGGCCCGTGGGACTGGAAAGGTGATCTGAAAGTTTGCCCTGCTGGGTCACTCGCTGTGTATCCGGCTTACACCTCTGGTTGACAGTAAATTAAAATTACTGCCATTTGACAGGTGTGCAGCAGCCTATGTAAAATGAGTTGGTGCGTCCAGCACTGCTGGTGGTGGGCAGGCGTCTGCACACACCAGGATGCTCAGGGCCAGGCTCCCCTCGGACAGAGCTCAGGAATGGCCCAGACACGGAGCACGGGCTGCCCTTTCCCTCTTACGGGTGGTGCACCCACTTCACGGTCAAAGCACGCGGGCAGGATCACAGAGGAAAGCTCAGGGCTTCACTCCTAAACAAGCACCGCCGCCTTCCCTGACTGCAGCTGGCTATGTGCTTCATTTAAGAATTAAGCATCTGAATTTAAAAAAAAAACCTTAAAGAAATCATTGGGCCATTATGTAAATATTACACATCATCCTGATAATCTTAACATAAAAATATGTATAAAAATCTGGATTGGTAACTGGTTGTGGGAGACCATCGTGCCTGGTTTCTTTCAGTACTGGAGTGGCAAACAGCTCCTCGCTGTGAGGAGCCCAGAGGGAGCTTTTTACATGCTCCCTGTGGGAAGCTGGATGCCTTCAAAGGAGTCAGAAGGGAAAAAGGTGGGAGGCATTCTGGCTCTGCTTCTCACTCTGCTGTGGCCAGCAGCACCATGAGGACTTGCTTGTAAGAAAGGAAAAATAATCCCAAGTGATCAGGTAAAATATTGCACAAAAATGCAACTGAAAAAAAGATCTGTTAGAAAGGGGAAAACTGTTGGCTTCTTCAAATTCCCAGAAATCTACACCTGATCTTATAACATCCTTGTAGAAATAAGTGATGTTTCCTCACTTGAAAGAATTTGCTTTATCCCCATTTATTTTTATTAGAAATATAGAAAGCATTTACCAAAATGTAAGACCCAGGGGACATTAAATCACCACTGAACAAGAAATTTTCTACAAACTCAGTGCTGACATTATGAAAAAGACTGGGAGAGAAATCCAGAGAAGTAAATATGGGTAATGATACCACTTTTAGGTGCTTGACGAAATAAAGATTATGAAAGGGAATCAAACTGATGCTACAGAAAAATCTAGAGTTAACTGGAAAACAACAGTATTTTACAATGGGCAGGTCCCAAGTGGTTATTGAGACAGAGTCTAGAAAGGTCAGAAAACATTGGCATTGAAATTGCTTTCATTAAATTATCATAAAGAAGGGAAAAAATAAAATAGGCTTTATGTTAATATTATATGGCTTTTTTGACTTGAAGTGTTTTGTTTCAAGACTGTTCTTATATTTGTGGGGGTTTTTCACCTTCCTTTGGTTCAATTTAGTTTACAATAACCAATGCAAACAACTACATAAAGAGTCAAATGAAGCAATAAGAAAAGAGCCCAATCAGCCCACAGCAGTCAGAATTTAAGGTGCTTCTCTCACATTTGTCTGAAACATCTCTGCCTTGCTCAAAATAATTACTTGATTATTTAGACCATGTCTATTCTGATAGAGAAGTCGTATGTTTGCATACATGTCATTTCTAGAAAATTACAGGTGCAGGATACCAGATTACAGAGGTTCATTTGTCTTGTCCACCATATCGGTCTATGCTTTTTTTTTAAATTATAGTCTTGCTAGAATTTCTGAAACATATCTATTGCTTTCCCAGCTTCTGCTTTCTTAAAAGTATTTTCTTCCTGCATTTTTAGGCTTTCATATTTTGCTGCGTTCAAGGGAGCTAAGCAAGGCCAATTGCTGTGCTGACAGTTTCAATAATCTTACACTCCAAAGCAGCATCTTTCTTGAACTCTAATCTTTACTGTTCCACTACTCAGATGGTTGCCACTGAGCACGACAAGAAGAATTAGGTAATCGTATCTAATTGTGTTCTTCCTGACTGTTGTTCAAACAAGGAAAGCCTTTCAGTTGTTGTGAAAAGTATTAAGAGCAGACCTTTGCTGACCTTCTCGAACCATTGGGGAAAACTTGACATTACACAGAAGCTTACTCAAACAAGCTATAATTAAGTAGAGAGTGGAGTGACACCACTTACAAGAGAAAACAAAGTATAGCCATTTAATCCAAAAATTACTTAAGGACTCCAGGGAGCACAAAAGTTTATCTCTACTGAAATAATTATGTTTTGCCATTAGGTGAAGAGAGGATACAAATGGAATATGCATGTTCTTTTCAACATCACTACCCTTTGCTTCTCCACCAAAACTGGAAGGGGCAATGGAAAGACCTTTCAAACTAATGTTTTGCATTCTATTAGGTAAAAGCATATGCTTTGCCTTTAAATAATCTGCCAATCATTCACAAAGTAAAGGACAAATTCTGACTGCTGCTGCCTACCCAAAAGTCCCAAGGACTGATGACAATGCAGAGCCTTGGCCTTCTGATGTTCACCTCTGGCTTCCCATATTAGTCTCTTCTCCATTCCCTTCTTCGTCCCTCTCTCCCATTATCTTACTTTCACTTTCGCAGCAAATACTTGTTAGTTTTCATCTGGAGTTGAAAAGTGTGTTCCATAAAACTGCAGCATGTGTCAAAAATAAGACCAGTGTCAAAGTTAGAACAGTCCTGTCTAAAATATTAAGCATCCATCTTTACTTGAAGGTTATTTAGAAGATGCCTCGTACTCACCTCCTTTTACACAATTGCTACTTCAATATTCTCAAAACCCAAACATAAAATTGTTCCCAAAATACATACGCTGTGTATACATAATCTGTGTATCTATTCCAGCTCTCTCTGAAATATTAAATGAGGTATTTCTTGAAAAAGAACAGGCATCAAAAATCAGACAGCTAAAATCATCCCCTCAGTTACAGATGCCATGGTATCAACTTCTCGGGTGTTTTCACTGGACCAGACACAATCCCTGCCCTCAGGGCAGCAGGAACCAGCCATTCTACCCAACTGTTCTGCTCTTCTTTTACATTCTTCTCGTGCTTTCTGCTTTGCCAGTCATGCCAGCTTTCATGACCCTTTCATTTCCTTCCCAAAGGCCTCCTTGTGTGAATCTTCATGCATTAAAATGATTTCAAATATATTTGGCTTCAACACGTTTCAATTATTCCTAGAAAAACTCACTCCTTCATCATTGTCCATAAAGTTCTAGAGTGCAGTCTTAAAATTCTTTTAACCAGCAACTCCTTTTCTCTAAATATGCGCCCACAACCAGACCTCCAGAGACTGTAGCTAAATAAAGTCTGATGAGCATCTAACCAATCAGAGTAGATGAACTCCTGAAATTAAGGACTATTTTAATGCCATGTACATGATTTAACTTATACCTCTTTGCAATGGTTTGTATAATACATGCCCCAAACATCGCTGTCATTCATTAACATTCAGACTGTGAGTAGAGAAATCTCTTTTCCCTCTTTACTCAGTGAGATACTTTCATGTGCTAAGCACAAAGCAATTAAAAATAAAAGCCCATTTGCTGAATCTCTACAAGTTAACACCCCAAGTTATTTCTTCTGCTTATACCTGGTTTGTATTTTCCAACTACCTCTAAACACAGCATGTTTGTAAGAAAGGGCAGAAGAACTAGAGGGACACTGAAAGCACCCAGATGATTCATGAAAAGTTTTAAATTTTGTGGTAGTAACCCTGCTATGATTCGTGTACCAGCACTGTAAGATATCCTCTTGAACGACCCATCCACATAATTTAGGTGCATTAAATAATATAAAAACTAATTCCCGAGTTTACATCCTATTTTTCCTCCAGTTTCTAGAAAAACGTAAGATCCTTTAGATGACAATGAAGAGCAAGGTATTATTATTTTCTCCCTACCAGAAATTGTCTCCCTCAAATTCCTCTTAGAAAAGACCAGAAAGCCAAGTCAGCTAATTCAATTATCAAAATCAATTTTTTAAAATTCTGCTTTAAGACTACTATTTGCAAGAATGAAGCATTTTAAAAGGCAATAAAAGAGGGTAGACTGATTTTGGGGAGAGAAAATTGGTTTCATTTCATCCACATTTTTTTGCATTGTTAGAAAGTTTTTGCAACCACATTCAACCAAAACAGTTTGGAAAAAAAATAATTTTAATTCTTTTTTAAAGGTATAATGACAGAGCATGAAATGCTTACAAATTCTTGCAAACCAAACAACAAGGCAATGGAATTATTTCAGTGCATCCAGAATGATCTTTTCTCTCTTGCACCAAAAAATTACGTAGCAACCTAGCAAATTAATAAAAACTTATGTTATGGCGGATCTGCTTGTGTGTGATTCTTTAATATTATCTTTTTGATACACAGAAGGAGCAGAGGGTAAGAGGTAACATCTCCCCAAAATTATTCTGTTACTGAACTAGATGGAGGAATTTTCATTGGAATGAAAATTATTCTGTTCAGTAGAAAGACATCCAAAACAGAGCTCCCCAAAAAACTTCTGTTGTTGAAAAATTCTATTTCTCAGCATTAGAACAGTCACAAGTTTTCATTAGATTCAGGAAAAAAAGGCTGGTAAAGATGATGAATAAAGCAAGATAACACATAATACATGACCCCTGCATAAAAGAGTCTGGTAAACTGGACTCACAGAGACGCAGAACAGGAATTGAATCCAGCTTTTCTGTATTACAGGAGAATGTCCAGACCTGCAGTCTTTGTAGCCAGCCCTGTCACTTATTCAAGCCTTGTCTCTATTTTCTCCCATGTTAGATTAATTTTTGTTCTTGGGAGCAGGAGACTGGCTCAATAGCAGAACAATTGAATTTAGATTCCTCCGTTGAATATTGGATTATTTGGGACATAAACCAGACTAGACAGTATCCTAGTGGTTAGACATTCTAGCCTCAGATATTCAAGCTGGAAAAGTCTTGAATGTTGTTATCCCAAATCCTGACTGAAGTTCTGGAGAAATAAGCCTGCTTTAGGTTTTCCATAACATGATTTCTATAGCACTTGATATCTCTTCAGTGAAAAAAAAATCATGAAGTCTCAACATTTTTTGGATACCCTCAAATTTATTTCCTTTGAGATTTCAGTTTCATTGCAGTGTCATGAAACCTCTGGAACCATCTATAAAGATACTGAGCTATAGAATAAATTCACAAATATATGTTCCTTATGCTCTCAAAATCTCACAGAATTAATTGGATTTGTACTTTGATGTGGAAATGAGAGGAAAGCTTTTAAGAAACCTAACCTTTACTAAGTTCAGATAAAATATATTTTCACTACTAAAACAAGATGCCATTGCCTAAAGAAAGCCAAAATTATTTCCTGATAAACACATTTTAAAGTCTTAAATTTGCTTTTACCCAAAACAATGCAAAAAGCATTTTACTCTCTTTCCTTTTTTATAACGAAAGATTGTTTGGCACTTTAGAGAAAAATACCATAAACCTATTCCCTGTCTTATTCCTTTGATTATTTTATTCCCTAAAAAACACCCAAATACTTAGTCCTCAGTTTAGTAATTTCTTTAATAATTTAAAAAAGCATTTATAAAAAATAAAACAACTAAACAAATCATAAATGACAAATAAGCCTGACACCCTATCTGTGAACTAGAAGGGGAGAAGAAAAATATCCTTGTTTCTAAGCCACAGATTATCTTGTAAATATTTTGTTTGATTTTTGTTTTATAAAAAGCCGGATGGATGAAAATTTTATGTGCTGCCTTTGTGTAGAGAAAGAGAATTAAAGCTCACAATAAATGCCTCTCTCAATATTTCTGCCCACAGTCAAATTAAGAAAACAGTTTTGAAGCAGTAAAAGTTGTGGCACAGCTGCCCTTTGCTATTTTGTTTCATGCCAGAGATCTTGAGAAAACAGGGTAACCTTTGGTCCAATACTAATTATACCCAAAAGGAAAGAGGGAACCCGAATCAGGGAATGGGTTAAAAACAAAGATCTCTGCTATGCATTTTCCCTTCACAATGCCCAACTCTCCGATGCTACCAAAGGCTCAGGATGAGTTGACACAGAAAAGCATCAGCTCCAAGAGAATAAGGACACACAGAGGTGTTGTCCACCAGAGGGATTTTCCTCACTTGCAGAAGTTTCCTACTAGTTTTTTTTGAAAATTTTATCTCACCAAACAGCCCACTGGGGATGTGCACAGAGCAGACTTCCAGGGACTGTCACCTGCCCTTTAGCAAATGGCAGCTCTGAGCAGGAGTGGCCGAGTGCACCTTTCCTGTCCAGGCAGCCACAGCACCTGCAGGTTGTGTTGGTTTGGGACCAACCCTAAGCCTTCAGAGGTGCCAGTCAAAAAATAATTTGCCATATGTGCTGGGTTTGGCTGGGGCAGAGTTAATTTTTCCCATAGTAGCTGGTATGGGGCCATGTGTTGGATTTGTGCTGGAGATGGCATTGATAATTCAGGGATGCTTCAGTTATTGCTGAGCAGTGACTGCACAGAGCCAAGGCCTCCTCTGCTCCACACCCCACCAGCGAGGGGAATGGGGGAGCACAAGAAGCTGGGAGGGGACACAGCCAGGACAGCTGACCCCAACTGATCCAAGGGATATTCCATTCCATATGGCATCGTGAAGCTGAGGGAAGAAGGATGAAGGGAAGGACATTTGTAGTTACGGCATTTGTTTTCCCAAGTCACCTTTACTTGTGATGGAGCCCTGCTGTCCAAATGCCATTTGGAAAAAACAACCAGACCCTCAGTGCTTCTGATAAGTAGTTTGTTAGGGAAAAGTGCCCAAATATTTCTGTCATTTGTATTAAGATTCCTCCATTTCCATTTTTTTCCACTTCTCTGGTATACTGAAGGGGAAGAGTAGAATGAGGTTTATCTTTCTATATAAGATATACTAGACCTGAGTGGTGGCCAGCTTCCTACTGAGTCACTGAACAAATATTTCCATATTTCCAATAACTTTAGCTTTTAAAAAAATGAATTGCATAAATTAATTTATGAAACCTCTGTATTTTTCTCTTATACTGTAAAGGACATAGTTATGTGGCATGAAATCATGTCTTGCTAAAATTAGGTAATGCATAATAAAAAGCATTGTACAGTCCTACCACCCAAAGTTACATTAAACATATTCCTAAAATCTGGTTATTTTGTGTAAAATATTGTGACCTTCCATTTAACAGTGGTGCCAAAACAGTTGTTCCATGTTGTGTAAGAAATATTACTACATGTCTCCGTGTAACTCAGCTCATGCCACACTAAATATTTGATACAATATTTTACAGTTTGGGGTTTAACATTAGTTTTAAATTCCCTAAACTAATAACTGAATCTTTAAAACTCACAAGACAAAACAGTTACCCAAGTGGAAAACATCTTAAAAGCTCTCTGAAGTTGGGAATAAAGCTTTATTAAATACAACTGTTCTGACACCGCAGATGTACTTATGGTAACACCTATGGGCTTACGCTATTACTGCTCTCTTGAACAATTCCTTAAGTGGAAATATATAATTTAGGACATCAAGTTTTCTCAAAATATACAGCCTTAAAAGTTTGTCAGTCTATTGGTTCTAGGTAAGTTTTTAGTGGGAAATATCTCGGTCTGTGTTTAACAAAACCAATGTAACAATAGATAGATATATAGATAGATATGAAATCATATGATTTTTCTTTCAAACACTGCTCCTTACTGCTCTGTTTTTGAACAACAAAAAGGATATTTTCAGAAGTGTTTGTAAAACATAAAGATATAGGTGGTTTCCTATATAGTTTAAATCCCTGTACTCCCCTGCAGACCACACTCTAACCTATTCCCATTTAGTCTTGCATGGTAATGAGCAAAGTAGTTTCTTTTTGTTTTAACATGAAAGAGAAAATAATTATTCTTGTATTTTGTACATTTATTTAGTCCTCCTACATTTCTGTCTCTGATTTCCCTTGAAATGGGATCTGTGAAGATATACCGCTTCCTGTTTTAGCCCTGACACATTTTAATATGGTTGCAGTATTATATTGTTTTGTTGTTCTATGTGTAGAAATGAAAATTCAAGTCCACTCTAAAAGCAGCAGGAGAGGGAAAATACTTCACATGAGCAAGTCATAAAAAAGTGTTTGCCATGGTTAAAATAAAACTTTTTCCATGACCATGTATTTCTTATTTCAACATACTGTGGCCCAAATAAAGAACAAACAGCAAGACCCAGAATGTAAGAGTTTTAGGCACAACTATTTCTTTTGCTTCCCTTGCTATGTGAAGGTGCCTTAATTTGAAAGAAAATAACCTCCCAAGTGCCTCTCAGTCTTTAAAGAAAAATTCATTCCGCAAAGCTTGTTGAACATAATCTCCACCACACCACAGGTGAGGCTTGCCAGGCTCTGACAGGCATTAGAAAACAACCGGCATTGCCTCCTGCTGAAGCAGAGGGTGACCACTCCTGTCCTTCGTGTTACACAACTCGGGGCCTGTGACTAATTATTCATTAATAATAACTGTCTTTTGGGAACCTGGGATCAAAAACTGGACCAAACACTGATCTCACAGGTGATGGACTGCAGCTCTCATGCCTCAAGGTGGCTGTGGGATGAGGGAGGTTAACTTTGGGCCAGCAACACGAGGGCTGCCGAGCCACCAGGATTTGCCGTTGCCTCCTTCTGCCTTTCCCAATTTTATTCAGCTCTCGTTAGGAGGGCTGTGGATTACAAGGGATCCTAAGGTGACTAAAATGCAGATACAGTCACATTTTAGCTGCTTTTAGGAGAGAGGGAGAGAATTTTTGCTTTTCTGTCAGAAGTGTCCCTGTGGAACCTTTTCCTCCTTCCTTTCCTTCCATTCAGAAGCATCTCCAAACACCATCCACCACGTGTAGTGATAGATATCACTTTGTGTTAGTCCGTGCTGGTGTGGTGCACTTGATCCATCATCACTGTCAGAACATCTCAGGATGGGGAGAAAGGGGGGTTTAATCTGTGTAAGAGCCACGCTGCCTCTCCCCACTCCCTTTCCCATAGGGAAGGGAAGCAAGCCCAAGGAGAAGACACTCGGGCTCTCAGCAGTAATTCTGGGACCATTTCAGGGCTGGGAAGAAGGACCTCCCTCGTGCAGGACAGATTGTGGAAGCACGCTTGTCTTAAACGAACAAGTTGGATTCTCAGAGATGTTAAGTTAACACATATGCAGCCTGGTTAAACCATGCTTAAATCTTGTCAGTCTTTCTTCACCATCTGTGACAAGGTTTTTCTCTTTGAAACTATTAAGTTGACCTTCTGTGCTTACATGAATTTCCTCTGTTGAGTTTTCAGACTCATCATCCTACTGTGTCACTGCTTTCCTGAGGAGGACTCTGGTATATAAATAGCCAAGCTCAGAAGAAGATCCGTCTGATCTGTTTGACAATTTGTCTTCTTTGATTGTGTGAGGAGACAGTAACTTGTAAATTTTCTCCTCAGAACTTAACAGAGTTGAAGGTACTGAGCTGTGTTGTTTAATGATTTCTAAAGAAGGTTGGATTTAAAGACTAGAATAACTGCAAAGTTTGGAAACATCTGGTACTAATCTAATTCTTACTCCAATCTAAAAATACTGATTAAACACTGTAGTAACGGGTGGTGCAAACACTAGTAAGTCAATTTTAATAAGAGAGGTCAACACCTTAATCTCCTCTTTTTTCTTACCATAAGTACCAATAAATTCCTCTCAACAGGTGTGTCTAGGATATGTAATTACATTGTTCTCAAACACAGGTCTAGCAGCTCTATGTTAAAGATCTCTTAAAAGAAAAGGGGGAAGCTTCCAATGCTTGAAATGTCATCCCTGACTTCCTCTATTATTCTCTTTTTATGTATATTTTTCATGTAATGACTGCTTATGGGTATCAGACTGGAATACTACACACTGCTCAGTACTTATCCAGGAAAAAAAAACTTTCTGGATTTTCTACTGACTTTTTTTCCAGCATGTTCTAAAGCTGTCTTAAATAGCACAAAAATTAAATTCCTTCTTGCATTCAATGGATGCCTATTCCTTTTCCTACAAGAAGGCTTTATTTAATTGCTGGTGGCTCCCACAAGTACAGCAGTCTTTACTCTGATTAAATGGGTACTCGGAAAGGGGGAATATATAAAGTCATGTTTGCCTTTTAATATTCTTTGTTTGGCATTCTTAATGTTCTTTGAAACATTGCAATGCTGGGACAAACATTTCTTGGCACCTGGACTGAAAATCACACTTCAGAGTTCAATGATCTGGTTTGAGCACAGTCCAGGTGAAAGAGGAAAAATGTTCTAAAGAAAGCAAGATCTTCAGGCCAAAAGGTGTGTTGTTTCACTAAATGGTTCCTATGTCTTTTATTGTCTACAAGGGCTTTTTTTTTGCCTGCTGCATGAATGATTTTTACAGCAATCCCAAGGGCTTATTTATTGTGGAAATAAACAATAACAAAGCAAAGAATATTAAGGGAATGTTCAATATAATAATCCAAAAAAAGAAAACAGTAGTGTCTGAATCAATAAAGAAAACCTTAGTTCTCCACCGTGCTGTGTAGGGGTTGGAAGGTCCAGTACAGAAGCAAATAAGCTAACAGTTATTATTCTGCAGGGACGGGAGTCTGAATAAACCCTTATTCCAGTTGTTTGGCAACACTGAGGTGATTACAGCTGAGGCAGAGCTCTGCAAACAAAACAGGGCACACTTACAGCAAATCATGAGAATACACAGAAAATTTGGGCTCCCTGGAGGGTCTGTTGGAAGAGGACAGGCAGCCTGAGCCAGTCACAGCTCCAGGGAGAGGGGACCCTGTGAGCTCTGCTGCAGCAGGGATGCCCCAGAAATGGGCAGCTTCTCGCAAGGGAGAGCATGGGACCATTTCCCATGGATTGCAGTGACACACTTCCAGCCCTAGCGAGTAAAGAAGAAGCTTTTTCTTGGCATTACAACCCATCAACAGAAGGAAAGAGAGGTTTGCTCTCCTGCCTCCCACGGAGGCTGCATTTGTCCCACAGTGCCAAGCGAGGCAGCAGACTCTGCACGCCTTGGCCTGTGATCCCCAGCCGCCTTCAGCTGCATTTTGCCAAGTCCTCTCTGAAAATCTAACTGAAAAATACCCAGTGAATCCCTCCAGCCTACCCTGCTACCCATAGCCCCAGCCTGATCTCTTCTGCTCCAAAACACAAGGACTGCTATTAATCAAAGCCTACACCAAGACATCTTCCACTTGATACCCTAAAATCAGGAGCTTCACCTTAAAAGTTCAGGATCAAGTTGGATTACTTAGGTGAAACTCTGTGTGCTTCAAACACTTAAAAGGTGATGTTCCAGTCCTAAATGATCTGTCTTGAACTCAAAGCCAAAAAAAAAAAAAACCTCTGTAGAAATTCCTCTGGATTGAGTCCTACATTCTTAGCACAGCTGGATATCTGCTTTCTGACCAGGAAGTCTTTTTAGTTCTAAGAGTCTTTTAATAACTACTTGATGTAGAGCTACACAGTTCTTTGTTTATTTATTAATTATGAATAATTAGAGAGGATATTCCCAAGAGAGAGAGCTTTTTTCTTTTTCTCTCTCCAAGGTGGATATTTTAAGAACATTCATTTTTATATAAGACTCACTGAGTAATCCTCATTCAATCCATTATAACCCAAAGCTCGGGGTGTTTTTAAATGCCTTTGTGGGCATGTTTAGAAGGACAACATAAAACAAAATGCATGACAAAAAAAATACAGGGTTTAATAAAAGTCTGATTGGCATTTCTTTTTCCTAATTCATATACACTGCTTCTGGCCTCAAGAAAACACAGAGCTTTTGCTCCAATTTAATCACATGGATTTTAGAAAGCTGTTATTAAAGCAGAACCTTTATGTTTTTTTCAGTTATATTGATACAATGGTGTAAGCACTGATTTAGCTTACTTCCTTGAGTTTATGTTACAAAAGATTTACCTCCTCATCTACATTCCTTACAAGAAAGGAAAGAAAACAAAACTAAAAAAAGTCCCACACAATTCTATACAGAGCTCAAACATTGCAACAAGGGGGCTTTTCCTATCATATGGCCAGAAGGAAAGGGAGAAGAGAGAATGAGAAAAAGTATTGGCACAGGGAGTTAAAAACCACTTAATTACCAGGAAAATAAATTCTTTTCTGGATACTCATCAGCAAATTTTCAGCAGCAATACAGCAAAGTAGCAGTAAAAATATTTACAAGAAAACATCTTTTTTCTTTAAAATATGTGGTCAGCCAGGCTATATGAGCTGTCAGCATGACTAATGGGATGGCACAATAGCTGATGTAATGCACAAGAAAAGACATCACTCTTCTGCTTTGAAAACCTGATGATCTGCAAGACAACTATCTTGTCTGCAAGACTACTAAATGATTCTTCTAACAAAGACATCTATGAATATTTTGTTAAGAGTCAAAATAAAGGTTACTTTTGCTGTGAAAACCAAATGCACTTGAAACAACCCATATTTTCACACAGGAAATTTTAGAAATGTTGCGGATGATGCCTCATTGACTGTAGAACAACCAGTTCAATGTCACAAACCAGAAAGACATGCAACCAGCATTGTACCTTTGCCATATAATGGATCCATTCAAATTGATATTACCATCTTGTTAATTACACAGAACCAGTTTTCTGATAGACTTTCTTAAAGCGGGGTTGCCAAAGATTAGTTAGGAAGACTTTATTTGGGGAATTGGTTAAATTACCCTATTCCATGCGGCACTGTAAAGCAGGTGCCAGAAGTTTTTACGTCTTTAAGAAGAAATTTAAACAAAACTAAACCAAGAAAAATTAATAAAATGCTGTTAAATAAATATAAGACTTCTAGCTCAGCAAATATCTGAAGGCTATGGGGAAAAAAATACATACTTTCCATGATCTTCCACTTTAGCAGAAGCTTTTAGGCATCTGTGGTTTTGTTTTCAGAAAGTTGAGGGTTTGTTTACAAATAAAGTAGGACCTGAAGCACTTACCCACTGATATCAATTATTATTTTTGTTATTTAATATTTAAATTCAATCTGATATATAATTGCACACTTCACTATATTTCTGAGCAAATATCTGAAAGCCAAGTGCCTTTCATGAGACTTGTAAAGGTACAAGAGAAGCCAAATAATTTTTTTTTTAAAGGTAAATGTACAAATCCAAAGATAGGGTAGAGCCTCTACCTCTAACTAACCTAAATGGTGATGGTCAAGAGCTGCAAAAATCCCTCAGGGAGGGATTCAATTAATTTTACTTTAATTGTCTAATTACTGAGGTGTTTCATCTCAGTGATCTAGGCTCTCTCTATGGTCAATGCAGGGAGCACAGCAACCGGGGAAGGAGCTTGTAGGGAAAGGAAGCTGGAAGATCAGCTGCTGCAGGTACCTGATTACCTGGGTGCTTGAATGGCCACAGAACCAGACAGAATTCAGCGAGCAGACCCTGCCCATTGCGTCTCCTTTCATCTCAGTGCTCTCTGATCTGCTGAAGGGAGGGCTGTCTGCAGGATCTGACCCAACCTTAGTGACACCGTGGGGGTCTTCAAGCACTGGACGAGACTGACAGTGAGGAGGGGTCCATGGCTGAGTGGCTGCAGCTCCCTGATGTAAAAAGGGAGTCTTAGTCATTATTCCTTATGGGAGCAATACACAGCCTCTTACAAACTGAAAAGCCAGCGCACATTCCTAATGCAGTCTCAAAAGCAGATTATTATGTATATCACTCGGTATAAACATAGTCATCAAGGGAATTTGGAATAGATTTATACCAACATTTTAATAAGTTTCATAAGAAAGTAGTTCATCAAATAAAAATAATGAATGATGGAATTAAAGAACCACTGAAAATTGCTAATGTGTTTAATCATCTCAACATCTATATTTATATATGACAAATTTGGATGATGCAGTGGGTATAATTCCCTTTCAAGTCTCCAAACAGGGATTTCATTTCAAGATACACAACAAAAGAAAAGCCAGAGCTTGCCTCATCTGCCAGCAGATAGAAAGTAGGACCCTGCGACCATTTGAGTGAGGGCACTTGGAAGCCTCCCTGACATCCAGATATTCTGTTAATCAACCAACAAAATTTATGTGTGAGTCAAAGGAAAAATAATGAGAACAGGGCTATGTAGAAAATAAAGAGAATGCACAATAAAGCTGTAAAGTTTAATAAACCCTGACATTTTTCTATGACCTAGAACCTCACTTGCGTGCCCTGCCCATTAGGCTGGTCACTTAGCTGTGCTCACAGGTGCCAAATCCAGCAGCTCACACACAGAGGACTGAGACAATGCTGTTAACTCAGTCTGTGCTGCAATCCTGAAAACGCCTTCTCAGTTGCCTCGCAGCTGTGAGGGTTTGTAAGGACAAAAGATTTCTGACCGTTGTGTTTACCACACCATTAGAATTATCTTTTCTTTTGCTTTCACTCACAATACCTCACCTCTCCATCTTAAGCGGGACTACTATACCTTGGAAAAAAACCAGTGGTGCCAGGAAAGCACACAGAATCTCTAGAAGTAAAAAGATGACATCTCTAAAGAAATATGGCCTTTCTGGGGGACTCTACCCTAAGACCTCCCTCTTTTTTTCAGGTGATGCTCCTCTCCTGCCCTGTCCCACCAGCAGGTTATTTGTCCTTGCTGTCAGCAGCTCACTCGTACTTCCAGCAGAAGGGAAGTGGCTGGCTCCAGAACCTCCAACAAAACTTCTTCCTTCTCTGCCTAAAAGAACTGTCTGAGGTGACAAAAGTAAGAAAGTCTGCAACAGAAACCTTGAGCAGAGAACCTGGACCTGTCAAAGGCAACGAGGCTGTGTGATGGCCCTATTTATAACTGGCCATATGGCAATTGATTTCCTGTTGCTCACACAGGACATCTCTGTCGCTCCAGCCTCTGCGCTTCCCACTTTGCTCCTCTGCCAGGTTTATTTATACTTTTCCCCAGCTCTGAAGGCAAATCAAGTTAATTGGCTATTACATGAGATTAAGCAAAATAACTAAAAGAATAAAGAAAGTGAGAATATAATGCTCTGATTGCTCCCTGTTGGGGCTGTGGAACAACAGGATAGTTATTCCTGCACAAAGCAAGGGGATGCTCAGCATTTTCTGCTGTGCGCAGGGCTGAACAGCAGGGCAGGTTTATACCTGTGTTACTATTCAAATGCCCATGCTTACCCAAAGTTTCACATAACTTTGCATTAAAAGTGACATCTCAATTTGAGATGCATTTGGCACCCCCAAATCTAAAGAATCATCCTAAAAGCCTGCCAATATTGCAACTGCATGATGAAAGAAATAATGAATTAAATTATTTTTTTATTGAACACTGTATAATATTAGTCCATTTGGAATAGTGATAAGGAACTAAAGAGCCAAAAAGGCCTTTCCAGTCAATGAGCTAAGATGAAGAGATGCCTGGGGGAAAGAGACAAATTTGGAGTGTAGGAAATGAAAAACAATTAGAAGAATAAAAATAATTGTATTTTCCATGAGGGGAAAATAGAGATATGGGATAAATTACTAAGATGGGTTTCTAGAACAAACAGTGCAGCATTCAAAATGGTAATAATGGGGTTTCAAGTAGAGCTATGAGAAAACCTGCTTAGTGAGCACAAGCCCAACTTAAAATTTCTAATCACAAATTTGGTGAACCTAGGGAGAGGTTAATTAAGGCTAGCAGAAACAAAGAGGGCAAGGGCAAGGCCTACTGCAGCAGTTCCCTCCACCCTTTCAAATTTCCAGTGACTGGAAACAAAAGACTGCAGCCAGGGTGGTAATGACTGCGGAAGAGGGGGGAAAGCAAAGTTATCGTGTTCCCTTGTCCTACACTTAACCCATCTCCCAGGCAGACTGAGTGATGCAATCTGCACAGGGCATCTGTGGATACAAGCATTTTTATGGGCTACAATTCCTTTCAAAAGGTGGTGTTTCTTTGCTAATTAGTGAGAAGATAAACATTTCTGACAGATGAAATATATTGTTATCTTGTTAATTGAGCTGCACAGAATCTATTGGATGAAGTAGTTTATACTCTCTTCCTCTCTAGGGTTGGAGTTCAATCTTTTCATTTTTTGCTTCCCTAAACACTAAGAAAGAGCTGAGAAACAAAGAACAACCTCCTGCAGTGTGGGTGGGGTCCTAGTGCTTAAACTGGTTTGGTTCAAAACTACAATCCATTTACCTGCAGATCAAAAGTATGCGCTACTTGTGTCTTTCATCATCTGCAATTAAAAAAATAAACAAATAAGCCCTTGAGGGAATTGGGGGGAAAAAAGTTCCAGAGAATGATCCATCACTGTCTAATGCAGGTTGCCCTCTTCAAAAGTACTCAATCTTGCTTGTTTTTAAAAGATGGGAGGTACTGTTACACAGAGTAGACCTCAACCAGGTATCAATTTCTCAATTCCTTCTCTACCAGGATACTAGTCAGAATAATATGAAATATTATGTACAGCAGTACTTGCAGAAATAGCCAAGACTCTGTCTTGAAGACAAAACAGCCCAAATCCCCACAAGTTTGCCAAGACTAAATTCTGACAGTAGCTGTGGCTGAGCTACCAAATACCAAAACACAATTATGTCCCACCTGTAGCCCACACCAGCGAGTGCTAGTCCAGTCTCATCCCTGTTTTAGAAGGGGATACCTTGGGCTATGCCTGCAGTGCCAGGGCAGAGGGGAGCACCAGTACCACCAGTTTCCCATCTGCACAGGCTGCCAGGAGTGCTCCTAAGGCATCATCCTCATATTTACATTATTGCAAATTTCTTTATAGCTTATTAGTCTTTCACTGTGAGCCCATTATTATCACAATTAATAGGAAGATCAGAGGACTTAATTAGTTGAGTCACCACTGCTCCAGCATTGTCGGCTTCAGTTTATTAATCACCAGGTCATGATGGAAAAATTAGCACCCACTCCAAAAGTTATATTTGTAACGTCCAAAATCAGAAAACAGACATGGCAAGGGAATCATATATTGCTTATTCACACTTCAAGATTTTAAAGCCACTTTTAAAATTTTGGGAGACTGGGTTCATTTTCCTCCTACTTATTTAGGGGAAAAAAAAACCCAAACCATCATAAAGAGTCCTGATCCACAGTAGCAAAGCAGAAGTTGAAAACAGAAGGCTCTGCTGTCCTTTTTCAGTGTTAAGATTAATTGCATTTTCATAAAAATTTTTATGCTCCATTCACCTTATGTCCCTTTGCCTTACCTCCTCTTCCTGAGTGTTTTAATAAATGACTCATCCTTACTAATTCAGCCCTGCCAGCTTTCTTTTGGTACATAATATTTCAGTACTTAATGCAGTATAATAGTCTCCACTAGCCAATTTGATTAGTCATAGCCTCATCTTTGCTTACCATGCTATTTTTCTCTTTTTTAAAGTCATCTGGAATGTATTCCCTGCTCTGCTTCATGCTGTGTTGCTTTGTGTTAGAAATCCTAAACAAGACATACTTTATTTGTGAAATGCTGGAATGACCTACTATTAACCAAATGCTGCAAGCATTGAGCTTTATACTTTATTTGAACTTTGTTAACAACTTTAAACCAGCTGCTCTAACTCCCTGAGCCATTTCTTTCCATCAGGTAGATCTCCAAGAGAGCGGACCCACTCCAGCAGATCATGCAGGACCAAGAAAAAAGAAGCTCCACTGTCCTATAAGCCTCCAGACCTTTACTGCCACAGCACCTTCTAACTTAGGCCTTGTGTTCCCTCAAATCTCCCCATTTAGTTTTGAAAATGGTGCTCCTTAGGATTCCCCTCCCCACAAGTATTCCATACCTATTTCAGATCACCTGTGGGGTCTTTATGATGAAGTTTTGCAATTGTAAGAGAAGTATCAATTTTTTTGTAGGCTGACTTTAAATTTTCATTAAAAGGCTAGATGGTTGTTCTTTCTAGTCACTACTGAAGATGTAAATGAAGGTGAAAACGTAATATTGACGCCTGCAGTACAATATTACTCCCTTTCAACCCTTAAAAAAAAAAAAATCCAACAATGTTGTGCTGTGGAAAGAAAAAACATGTACCATTTATCTACATCCAGTCACTGCATCCATTCTGGGTATCAGGATTTCTGAAAAAAAGGCTGCAAGGATAGAAAGATCTCATTACACTTGTCAGGTGGCCAAGTGTCACCTCCCAAAGCTAGTTTCACCTGTTTTAATTGCTTGTTAGTTAAGTCAAACTGCCTTCAGCTGAAAGATTTTTATTGTAATTAAGATAGGCATGGTTACTTAATGCCAAAAAAATGTATCTTATCAGCCTACCACTTTCATTTACAGGATGTGCTATCTCCTCAGTTATAATAGACCAGAGAGATTTTATAATAATTAACCTAAAAAGGCTATTCATAGAAAAGGGCCCAGCTGTGATCTGATTAAAGTAGTCTAAAATCCTTGGGCCAAATTAAAACATCTTGTAAAGTATCAATTGACTTAGCACACTTTTTATATTTCTTCCCACCCTCCACCGTTTTTTGTACTCCAATGTTACTTTTAAAATTAATTTTATCTTGCTTTTCCCCTGCAAAAAGAGACAATATCATTGAATAATACACTTACATACTAAAGCACTATATACACACTTTTAGAAAATGTCTGTGAACTGACTATAATTTTTGTATAGCCACTATTAAGTGAGTGCACACTACAAATCTTGGCACATTCAATTCTAATTTGACTTTCAGTCTGTATCCCAGTGAAATTAAGGGGGCTGTATTTGTCATTCAGATGAAGATTGGCCCCAAAGAAGTAAGATTAAGGATTAAATCTTGACCTCACTGAAGTTAAGGGCAAGGCTCTTACTTCAGTTGGTTCAGGATTTCACCCTTGGTCATACAACAGAATTTTAGCCTCTGTTTGAGGAGAAAATGAATTAACTGTCACATGCCAGACAGATGAACATAAAGCAAATTAATCTGTAACCAGAAACCAAGCCACAGGGAGCATCACCATCGCACAGAGCTCCATACATCACCAGACCTTCTGTTCACCATGAAAGCTATGAAGGTGCCTCTTTTCTCTCTGGTTCCATCATCTAGAAGCCTCCTTTGAACCAGCTTTAGGAGGCATCTCTGCTGCCAACTCCTTTTCCATGAAGGAAGTCCGACTGCAACCCCTCCCTGATTCTTGATTAATTAGCAGGCTATTCTGCATACTCACAATATGTATTGCATATAGGAGTGGGCTCTGGCATTGGTCCAACCCAAAGTGTAGGAAGCTGAGTGAAAAATTCTCACCAGTGACGAAAACAGTTAGGGTAATGGAGCTTTTCAAAAAAAGAAAAACATTTCATTTTCACTTTACATTTTTCTTCAAAACAGATGGATATTTTGAATGTGAATAAATAGTAGAATGGGTTGAAAAATGAATATATCTTACTAAGAAACTTTCAAAAGTTTTGCACTATTCAGATTTTTTTTAAATTAAGCCCAAAATTTGTCAATCCACCTTGGATGACACTGTAAAATGTTTTTAAAGAAACACATTTCTCAGAATAGTCTGCCCTGGAATACTATAAATCAGAAACTACTTCCAATCCTGTTAACAAAGAAGAAAATCACACTAAACCTGTATGCCACTCTGGTAAGGCAATAAACTTCTAAGAGTAGGGTGAATGCAGAATGAACTCTTATTTATGGGCTTTCTAAAAGTGAAAACTAAAATTGGACAACTGGCCATAAAGTACAAGTGAAATCTATTAATGACCAGCATGTGGCAAGGCTGTGGAGCAGGCAGGGTTCCACAAGGCTTCATTTTGCTTGGTTTTCACCTGTCTTTTTACTCTTTCCTCTCCATGTGCATCAAAACCAGACCATACTAAGCATTATTTAAATAGATCAAGTTCTGTTTTCTCTCTGTTGGCCTTAACATTCCTGCAAACGAAGGAAAAGAAACGTGGAACCTGCTAGATGATTATGACAACTCCCACACTCCATTGGATCCTCTCCGGGAAGCACGAAGTGTGATAAGAGAAATGCATTGAAGAAAATGGTCTAAACCCAGAAGGTGACTGAGAGTGTGACTGGGCAAAGGGGCAGCCGACAACACCCCAAAGGGTTTGTGGGACAGCCCAGCCCACGCGGGAGCGGGGCTCGGGGTGTGGATTCTCAGCCCGCACCCTGCACAGGCAGGGAGAGGGGAAGGCAGGGGGGTTTGGGCAGCAGAACCCTGCCTTGCTCACTGCACTGCCCGTGCTGCCGGCACTGGTTGTGAAGCTGGGAGCAGGCTGGGAACAGCACCCAGCTCCATCCTTTTATCCTCTGAGACCTCCCCACCTCTGGGGGATCCTCCACCAAGCAGCTGGAAACAGACACCAGCCCCTTCACACCTCACAGGCTACACAAAGGGGATCAAAAGTGGAGCAGGAAATCTGCCTGTGGGGCTCTTGTTCACACTTAACATGCCTTTTTCTTATTTTTTTTTTTCCTTAACAATGACAGGATTTTTAGAACTGGAGACACAGCCAAATAATGTCAAAAAAGGAAAGATTTTGGTTATAGTCAGTTATCTAGCACTATCTATTTAGAAATGTCTGAACAAATAACTCCAATGTCAGATGTTCTAGTTCTGGCAGAGAAAAGAAATACGATTAGATCTGGCTGCCCAGATGTCCCAACATTGAGAATAATATTTTTAAGCACGAACTCATGTTCTGCTGCTGTCATGTACTTCAATAGACTTATTTTGTTCTCATGGGCTATAAATTGTAGTAAAATTGAACCAGATTAATGGTTATAACTGGCCTTTCTTCTGTCAAACATTATTTCAATAGAAAACAAGGGTCTTTATGTGTACAGACTTGAGTTCCTCTTCCCTTGCTAATGCGCAGGTCCTTGTCATTGTATCCTTGCTGAACTATCCAGAAATAAGAGCTGCCAGTTGCTATTTCTTTCCACTTATTTGGTGGCACATTTCCTATTGCCATATGGTGTTTTCTACTTATGTTTCTATAAACATAGTTTGTATATAAATATACAAACCTACACAATTCTTCATATTGTCATTTTCATTTATTTTCACCTGCTTTCATTCCTTTCCATTTCTAGGATCACTGAGATGGCAACAACTCCTATCATGCAGTTTTGTCTGTTTTTCAGCTATTTTTGTGCTGCTAGTTTGTTGCACCCAGCACTCTGTGTGCTGATTATGTTGGTGTTGCTGAGTTTATGAAATTCTCACTTTTATTTACCAAAGAAAATGCTTGAACATCAGTACCAAAGTACATAATTTCCTTTCTTCTGATTTAAAGAAGATAGCTTTATTTGAAAAAGCACTTGTGTATACCTGTTTTTCTGTATGGTTATCTATACTTTTTATTCATTAAAAGCAGAGACAAGCTCAAAACACAGAAGTGGGGTGTCTCATTTTTTGCCTAAATTTGTGCTATTTAAATCTATTTAGAGTTTCAGCTTTATACACCTGTCAGAAGTGGACATCAAGAAAGCAGTTTTGACAGTAGGTGAGTGACACTCTCCAGTAGAAAGTTCCAACCAGATTGCTTTTCCCTGAAATGAATACGCAAAAGGCTGCTTTTGCTCTCTTTAAAATTGTTCACAGGGGTCTCATTATTTGCACAAAGATTTATATAATTGCACCCACTCACATGATTTCAAAAGCTGCATGTATAAAAAAAGAAGAAAATAAATATTTTAATATTTTATTTCTTCTTAATGTCTAGCAAGAAAGTTCAATTACAGCCTCTCTGCTTATAAAAATCATACAAAGGTTTCAAGTCTCAGCATGTTCCGGCAGTAAAGTGCAAACAATCTTGTGGTTACAAAGGCTACTTTGCTGAACCTCATTCCTTCTTCTTTCTCTCCCACCAGCTGAATAAATGAGAGACATATTTAGCAGCTTCAGAAGAAACTATTTTCTCATGCTCCCACTAACAAATCAGGGCAAGAAATGACAGTAAGTCACGGGATAGGAGCAAAGGATGCAGAGAAAGGAGTAAATTAGAATTGATAAGGGAGGATGAGATAAATAGAAGGAAAAACCCAAGCCCAAACACTAAATTCTGACAGCAGATGAAAATGGAGCAGCATATATGGAACAAACAGGATGGCAGAGCACACAAAAAAAAATTAGCATATTACAATCTCTTGAAATCAGATTGTTTTCATTCATAATCATATTAGAAGAACAGAAATTAGTGGCAATAACATATTTTCTTTTTAATTGGCTTTTCTTCTTTTATTCCAGATTGTTTATCCAGTACATGGTAACACAACACAGACGGAAATCTTCAAAATAAAAAAGAAAGCCCCAATACTCTAACCCAGGCACTGACTTGATTAGGACAACTCACTCATCATGAAGAAAAGCTCCTAAAATCTCACACTAGAGCACAGTATTTCTTCTTGTGTTTGGGTTCAGGTTCACAGCTAAGCAAGATAAAATCTCTGCAGACCCCTTGGAGAGGCAGTCTGTGCCGGTGGCACCTGCAGCACCGGGAGGGTCACCAGGGCCTCCTCGTCCAGAAAAGCCCTCACCGAGTCTTGTGGCAGCTGCTTCGAGGAACGCAGCTTCTGGAAGCCATTGCTCAGCTTCCTACCTACCAGCTTTACGCATTTGTGAAAACACAAAGTTCGTCAAAACTAGCAGTGCCCCACGAGAGCCCCCAGCAAGTGCTCTCCAGATGGATGCTGCTGTTCCCTGTGTGGCCCGAGGAGCCTCCCCAGCCCCTCCCCAGCAGCAGATTGCTTTCTGGTACTTGCTTTTTCTGCTGGCAAGGAAGAAAATGACATCTAACATGTTTTGAATTAGAATGACTATGGATTTCCCCCAAAAGAGTGCATTTATATATAGAGATATCTCATCCAAAAATGATACAATTCAGGTTTGATTTCTATGACCTTTACCACAGGCGACAAACTTCAGACAGAAGGCAGGGGGAGGTAGACTGTCCTAATTGCTCCACATACCCACAATTAATCTATAGCCTCACTACCTGGTTTTAATTTGCGGGAGAAGCTGCCTCACCACATCAAAGACAGTGATTCACCTCTCCACTAATCAAAATTTGAAGAGCTACTACCAATAGTAATTAGAGAGCTAAGGCCAGCCATCATGCAATTCAGCATTAATTAAATGATATTACAACGGTTTTCACTCAGCTCACAGAGTGCACCAGAAATAAGCAGAAGAGGCATCATAGATTTTATCAACTTTTCCAGAAATCTTTTGCTCCATGTGATTAAGGCCCTCAGTTCCCCAGTAACCACAAAATTCAACCTCCTTTTATTGCTATAAGATGAAGAACAGTGAATATTTATAGGCACTTGGATGATTCCCCATTTTAATAATTATTAAGAAAAAGAAATGGTCCACTCATATATAAAGAGGTAACAAAAATTTTGATGATTAAAAAAACACCAGCATATTAAAAATAGGAAAGAACTCAACATGGTAATATGAGCCCTTACTTAATCTTTGTTTAAATATGGAACCAAAAATGAGCAAATAATTTGGCAGGAAATAATATTGTAACTCTGTCTACTCAGGACCAAGCCTGAGGCAGTGGGAGATGGTCCTAGCCAAGGGCATGACACAAGGCTGGTTTTATATGGGAATGCTCATTCCTGCAGGTATCCACAAGGGACTGGTTCATGAATGACATACAGGTGAGCGGGGCAAGGCATTCATCTGAGACAAAAATCAAAAGCAAACCCCGTAGGATTTCTGCTTGGAGAACCTTCCTGTGGACTGAGCCCTGGAGGTGCTGCTGCATGGCCTCCTGGCTGGTTGAACAAGCAGAATACTCCACAAATAACCACCTAACTAAGGTAAAATGGTTGTGTGATTAACACATCAGGACTTCAGGAGACCAGAGCAGCCATATTTCAAACCCATGTTAAGCTCATTTTGGACCTAAGACTACTTTAATAATGCATTGATTTAATATGCCAAACGTGTAGCTAGAACTGCAGCTCGATGGATGAAAAATGTTCAGCTGTGTTTGTCCATGTTGGCACAATTTCTGCCTTTTACCAGCCTCTCTTGGTGTTTTGTATGCCTTAAAAATGGTATGAATGATGTGCATTGGGTTTCCAAGGCACCTGGGAATGGCACTGGTACTGAAAGGAAGCTTTGCAACAACAGGACAGAGAGGGGACAAGATGTCGTGAAATATGAGCTTCCAAGTCAACTTACATATCATGGTTTGTTTCCTAAGGAAAGAAAAAACAATTACAGTGCTCAGCTTCAAATCAAAATATTTTATTGGCACGCCACACAGTACAAACACTGTCAATGTGTAGGAAAAGTAGAAACCTCGGGTAACTGTCAGCTATAGATACAACACATCATACATCTGCCCGAGAAAACTCTTCACAGTGTGTTTGGGGTTTTATCCCCTGCGTCCATTTGTCATTATTGTCCATTTCTAAGCTGGTGGCAGGTTGCTACATAGCATGATGCTATCCCTGCCGTTTCTTTCCTTTCGCCTAGGGTATGCACAGTTTTTCCTCATCGTTTTTTAATGGAAAGTCTTTTATCATTTCTGGTAATGTAAGCAAATATCTTCCTAACACTGTCTTGTACTGTTCATACTGGAACAGTAAGTGCCTTTTATCCAGTGTTTTCTTTTCTGTCACATGGGCTGCACATCCTCTCTTCTTCCAGTTCTCCTTTACAGGAAAATTAGTCAGGAATTAATTAGGATCTACCTCAGTTTTGCTTTCTGATGTAATCAAAAGTCATAAATAATGTCAAGATTTCTTCAATTGTCTCAGATCAGTACTCCTAGATTTCTTGCATACTTTCCAGAATGGTTAGATATGATAGAGAAGACTGATGTTTATAAGACTTAGGAGAAAGATTTTGTTGGATCCTTTATTAGAAGCTTACTGTCATTTTTGCTCATTAACTTTTTGCATTGAGCTGAAAGTTCAAGAGTCATGAGCAGCACTAGGATCAGGATCCTTACCCAGCAGTTATCTTCTTCTTGTCAACAAAATTACACAACACTCAACGCCTTCTCTACATCCATCACAAAGATGAATCAATGGTATCCGCAATATGAATCAGCAGTATCTATGCCCAAAGTTAGGCATTTTTGATGCCTGGCTGACAAGGCCAGAATGACCACAGAAAATCAAATTATAACATATGTTTACATTTTTATCCTGCTCACAGTCACTGAGCTATGTCTCACAAACTTCTGAAAGTGCCCTGGGAGATCTGGAACCAAGTCAAGGCTATAAAACAAACAGACATGGGGACGTGATTCTCAGCTCTGCTGGATTATTTGCCCCCATAGAAAGGTATATAGACACACCTAAACACATTCCTCATGATTCTCAAAAGTGGTTGTCTGGTAGATGCCTATATTTCTGAGTGTCAAAAGGATTCATGTTTTCTGGGAAGAGCTGAGAGCTTTTTTCTCTCCAGTGTGCGATTGTAGTGGGCAGGGAGCTCTCATCCCCTTCTCCTGAGTTCCTCTAATAAAAGTGACTCTGAATTTTGTGTCCTTTCAGGCCTGGTGTGGTGATGAAAGAATGCACATGTTAAAAATTAAAAAATAATGGAAACCATTGCAAAGCTACACTTTAATTTGCTAAACACAGCAAAGCTGAAGAGAAGGCTTAAATATAAAGGAACTTTGAAGTGCATGGATCAACATTTGTTGCATAAGTAAGTTTTTCAGAATAAGTCATTCTCCACTATAACTATACAACAGAGCTAACCCTCATTTCACACGACCCCATATTTTTTTTATTCTTTTTGTGTGTATGTTTTATTTCCTGCATCAATGAGTCATAAGATGCAAGGAATTAATTTGAAGCTTGAAAGCTAAAAGGAAGAGAAGCCGAAATGCGTAGTAGTGTAGACTGAGATTCTTGTATCTAACTACATAACATATTTTCTTTCCACAGGAGGTAGTTATGACAAATTAGAAGTCTGAAAATTTTCTGATGGTGTAAAGGCTCCAGCTGTCACCAGGGAGATAGTGATCAGATTTCATAGCTGCATGGTCCCATGGCACCACTAAGAGTTCCATATGGTCATCCAAATGTTTCAACTAAACCCACAAAAAAAAATTCCACCATGGCTTTTTCTTTTAGAAAAATAAAATGTTTCTTTGTAGGAATTTTTCATAACACACCACCAATAAACAAAACCTTCTTGATTTGGTTGTCTGGATAGAAAAGAATTGTTAGAGTAGTTTTCTTTGTGTTTCAGGTTGAAGTGGCTAGAAAGAGCAGCAGTGCAGCACACATTCCTGACCTCTAACTTTTTAATCTAGCACAACTTACATAACATGAAGTAGGCTGGTAAGTGGACATGCAATGAATAATTAAGGTGTGTATATGTACATGATGATAAACAGTAATTTCTTCAAACCACTTCTCTTTTGGTATAAAACCACCTCTGTTAAATTGTTAATGCTATTACTGTGGACAGAGACTCCTTCATTCATGTCAAAGATGTCAACATAAGCCTCACACAATAACAAATGACAAATGCATAATTTATTGATTCTTAAATGGCTATGTCCTTGGATGTATTTCTTATAACTAATTTGCTTGGAGACACATCTGGCTCCTGAAGATAGCATCTGTTTTAAAGAAGGTCAGTGCTATATTTTCAAGGCAGAAGAACATAAGCTTTTATCTGCTGTGCTCCTCTGCTCTTTTAGCCTACAAATTCAGCTCTCACTCAATTCTGTCTACTAATTTTTATATCAAATCATAAATTGAGCAATCTGTTGTTGAGTTTTGAAACAATGATAAACATATACACAGACACTGTGAAAATATGGGGGAATGTATGGTTTTCAAGTGACTGTGTACTCCGTGAACTGAATTATTTTTAAAAGAAATTAAGTTCAACTGTGTTAATATTGCTTTTCATTAATACTACTTTTTTACAAAGTTTAATCAATCTGTTTCAATAAATGGTGCTTGCTTGTCCAGAGCTTGTTTTATATAGATGTACTGTTTCTGAATGTGAGTCTAAGATCTTCTTGCATAAAATCTGCAAACACAGAATACTGCAATGTTTATTCTGCTATTGGGCCATGAACCATGACTTATCCCCCAATTATTCGTGTACATGTGAAGCCTGATCCCTCACATCTTTGTTTTTTCTGCATGATATTTATGTACATATATATACTGCATGTGACTCCAATCAATATATCTTTGTTATTTCATCAAGTCTCTACTGAATTTTAGCAGTATTTATTTTGACCCACCTCATGGCTGGAACATTAGAATACAAACAAATGCTTAAAATCAGCTTGAAGTTTACATTAAAATAAGAAGACACAAGTACAAACGATTCAGAAACTGCCATTTTAACCCTGTGATGAACAGCTAGGCACCTTTTGCTTTTATATTTCACCTTGCACCATACACAAAATGTTTAATTATTTGAGGATTAATGGAGGTAGTTTATAATTAAGCTGAAGTATGAACTGATGTCATCATCTCAGTATGATGATATACAGTTTTATGCCAAAGCACCTGTTGTTTTGGAAGGAAGCAGCTGATATCATTATCTACCCAGCCAGATAGCCTAGATTCCTGCTGCTTAAAAAATTATCCTAAGGGTTACCTAAGTTGGGGTAATACAGCATTTACTTTTTCATGCCCAGGATAGAAGAGAATGCATAAAATTACTTTATTCTCAAAGGTAGAGGGGGAACTGGGGGGGGTAGGGGGAGGGTCATGATGCTAAAACAGTTAATATTTATTTGTGTGGAATACAAACCTTGCCATTTTTTTAATGCATGAATATACATGAAAAAAAGATTTATAACAGGTATGTGAGCAAATACATGATTGGACAAGAGCCCTTTATATAGCACAAAGGATAAAATCCTCTGTTTTGCTGGGGGTATTTTTCCCCATATGCTTGACTCTGACCACTGAATAGCAAAGGTTAAGCCCAGCTGGGGATTTCTCCTATGTAGGGGTACTCAGCATGCCCCCCTGTTCTTTGTCCCTGATGTTATGAGAAGAAGAGGTTGCCAGGGCAATTTGGGAAGGGGGAAGCTCTGTTTTGGTGGGTATTTGACAGCCATGAGGTCACTGCAGCATCCCATGCCAACGCTGTAAATTAAAGCCACATGTACGGAGCGCTGAATCCTGGATGCACAACCAGCCTTGGGAAACCCATGCCTCCATCCATCTGAGTGCTGCTCTGACAGTGTGGAATCAAGCCCAGAGTGTTTTTAGTGTGCCTCCAACTCTCAGGCTTTCCTCTGAATTGTGGCGTTGTGCCAGAGCTGTTCATTTGGGTTGTCGTCAACCTGCACTGTTATAAGGAGAGCTAAAATGCAATACTAGCAAACACATCTCGAGAGGTTTTGGCTTTCTCCTGTCTCCTGCTGAGAATTTTCTGCCTCTCTCAGTCACGTGGTGCCACATCCACCAAATTTTCCTTTTGCAATAATGTCTGGTGTCTATTCTGAGCGGGTGCAATATCATATATTTGCTAGGGCTGATCATCTACATACACACAATGTTTGAAGATGCATAATAAATAACATTATTTCTTGTTTTGACTCCTTCAATCCTTTTTCATATGTTTTCTCTTTTTCCCTGTTTTTTCCTCTTATGAAATACCTTTTTCCTCACTCAGCTCCCAAATACATTGAATAGAATGTCTTTTCACTCTGCTTTTGGGGTCTAAGAATATTCTTACAGCTGCTCTTTCCATAGATCTGATACCATTTCAAAAGGAAACAGTGACTGGTAGGAGGAACATTTCCAGCTTCCCAGACCTCCTGTCGCTTGGCAGATCATACCACTTAATAATATGAATAAAGCAACTTTTGACAGAGCAAGAAGTTGTGATGGAAATATTCCTGCGGTCTTTATTCCCACATCTTGTATCCAGTTTTTCTTGGGATGTGTTTTCTGTTGGTTCCTCCACAGTCATCTTAGAGAAATAATATTTCTTGAATGTAGCTATTTGGGTTTTGCTGGGAAGGAGAAATAGCAGGTTTCTCCACTGTGTTTTTTCCCTCTCTGTTTTGAAGTTATCTTATTTCATTTTCATCAACATTTCTGGGTGTTTTTTCCTTCCTTCTGAACTATTATTGTGCCCACAATTGTGCTATGCATATTGATAATAAGTGAAAAGAGCACTTAAATGATCTTCAATAGATATACAGATATATGTACTCATTTTATTTCCTGGTACCTCACCAGAGTCAACATGGTTTTCTAGCAGTAACAAACATCATTAAATTAGCACTAGTGTGGGGCTTATATCTCTATTATAAACTGGTTTATATGCAATAGATTAATGAGTGTTTTTAAGGGACTTTTATTGAGCTTCACATCAGATGGGAAATAAGGTGTAGAAGCTTCCTGTCAGAGGATTACTCATTGTGGTGGTTATAATAGGGTGTGCCAGAGGTCAAATCAGTGTCCTAATGGGCTGGAGTTCAGCATCGTGAGCATCGTGACATTGTGCACATTAACCGTGGGTGTGTGCGGAGGCGAAATGCTCTCGTCTAGTTATTTATGGGTATTGGAAACCACAGCCACCAGTGTTGAATGAAGTCAAGTTTTATCCTAACCTTCTTCCTCTCCCTTTCACATCATAAAACTGCCCTGCAAATTGGGTTTTCAGAAAGTTATTTAATAATACAGAAAGCTATACTGCCGCTCTGAATGTACAGTGATTGCCTGTGGGTATGTGCTGTGTTTACAGCTGGTGCATATTAAGCCTTGGATGCTATTTCTCTATTTGCTAGACTTCAAAGAAAGTATTGCTTGCTATTTTTCGTGATACCTAGCATTGGTATCTGACCAGCATAATGAAATGCTGACCAAAGGTAACAGTATAAATTTATTTTCTTTACTTCTTTTCTTCACAAACTGTAGCACACAGTTTCTCTAGAATTTGTTACGGTAAAAAGAAAAGTGAAAAGTTTGGATACATTTACAGAAATGAAAAATGTGTCATAGATCAGTTCATAAACAGTGACGGTGTATATTTTTAAGCTACTAAAAAATTGGAAACTGCCCTGTACTTCCAAGAATAATAAAATTAGTTATCCAAAACACAATAGTAATTAATTATAAATTTGTATCAAATCTTTTCAATCTACAAGTTTCATTTCCCTTCAAACTTATTTGCCAAAAATGCCTTATTTTTAAAGAACAAACTTTAAAAGTAAAGGCAAACCAAAATTATAATTGAACCTTCACATCAAGCTAAATGGAGAAAATAAGTGATATATTTTTAAAATGTTTTTGCACCTTTTGATCGTGGAATTATATGGATATTTCTTTTGCAAACTTGGCTTCCACCACTGGATTTTCATTTCAAGATCATTAGCTGCATCAATAATAATTACTTTAGAAATATCCTGGTCTTGAACATTTTCTGAAGACCTGACACAGCAGTTTCAGGAATATTTTGTGTGTACTAATCTATAGCTCCTAACATCTGACAGAATTTCAAAGTCTTACTCAAAAAACTGTGACAAGCAATAATCCAGACTTTTAATGTTTCCTGTTTGCTTCTGTAAATCCTGAATTCACTGAATCAATGAAAACTTCATCCAAAATCTTCCAAGGAACCTCCTTAATTTAACACAAAACTGGGCAACCTGAGAGTGGTAAAAACGTTACAAAAAATCTGTCTTAACCAACTCCTTTGAATTCGTTCTCTTCAAGATTATTTTCCTTCCACACAAAAATGAGATTGTAGAATATCCAAAATCTGTCCACGGACTTCTACTTCATTTTGGTCCACCATACGAGGCTGAAGACACTGGAACAGCTGCATCAACACAAAAACATCCAAAATTATGCTGGATCAAGCTCAGCAATTGCCCTTTTGTTTTCTCTTTTGAGGATGTTTGGTTTGTATTTTACTTTTTGAAGACAAAAAGATACTTTTTGGATCTCTGGGAATGTCTGTACAAACATGCAATTCTGTCTGTACAAACATTTCTCTTCTGAACTAAAAATAAAATTATTTTACATAAGACCTTGGGAAAAATGTGAACCAAAGTGAATTATGTGCCATATTGCTCCTTGGAATATTAAGGCTAAATTCCCTACTGGCATACACTGATGTAGGACTGTTGAGTTTGATGGAGTTACTCTATCCCATACAAGAACGGAGCAGATCGGTTTTGTTACCTAAATTATACTGATCTGATCTGGATAATTAAGACTACCAATTAAGCTATGGGGTTTGGCAATCTGATTCTCTGAATACATGGGTTGAATATACGTGATCAGAATCTACTTTTATATTTTGTATTATCATATTCTGTAGAGGCAAATAACACCTTGATTTTTTTGGAGTAATGGGGAAAAGAAGATGTTCCTTATGGGGTTACAGAAACTGCAATGACAACATCTTTAACTTTTGTGCTTCTCACACACCACAAATCAGACTCAGCTAAATCAGTGTAATCCTTTACTGACATCAAAATTTTCTTTGAGAAAATGTGTGTGCATCATCTTCTCACTTTTTCACAAAATTCCCTCCAAATATTTTAAGCCACCACAGACGAGGAACTTCCACTTGGAAGGACAAGGAGCTTCTACCACCACTATATCTACTACAAAATGAGCTTCCAGAGTACAACCATTGTGTGTCTGGATGGAATATGAGCCAGTTAGAACTGATTTATTAGCAGAAATGAGTCTCCTGTAGCTGTAGGGCTGCGCTGTTTGCAAGGCATTGATATTACAATTATGCAGGTAATCTGCACTTCAGTCTGGGATTTGTTTTCCAGATGATCCAGAATAGAGAAAAAAGGTCCCTCCAGGTCTTCATCTACTCCTAAGACTGCTTCTGGCTTACTTTTTTTTGTTACAGGTTGGTAAGCAATAATAAATATGAGCAATATATCTTTTGGAATAAAACTGCACCTGGCCATCCCCTCTGGTTCAAAGCAGCCATCAACCCTGAGATCAGAGCACAAATAATGAAGGATGATCACATATTGGCCATCCACATTCAGCTGCGTTTACTGTTCTGGATCATCACATCTTTTCAGCTTTCTCTTAGGGAACAGAGGGGGAAAAGACCAATTATAATAGAAGAGTGATCCGTGTACAAGTGAGGGAGAGGTGAGCTCACTCAAGTAGTGAGTGCTCACAGCTGGGAACACGGCAACCTGGTAGGAGCCAAGCATCAGGTGAGAGACAGGGATCCCGTACAGATCCACACCAAGAGGCCCCAGGAAGGAATCTGATACACAGTAGACCATAGAGGAGATGCACTTTCTCAAGGGACTGTGACAGGTTTATTCTATCACCTGAAGTCACTGAGAATTTTTGGAGTGAGAACTAGGTTAGAGAAAAGGATCCAACCTGCAAAGACATTGTGGGCAGGGCAAAGAATTGTTTTTCAGTCTGTTATTTTAACTTCGGACAGCTGATCTGAATTTCTCTGGTTTAAAAGTTCATTTCCTCTCCCCAGTGGATAAAAAAATCCAACATTACGGGCTGAAAACCCTTTGGTTACTCACTATAAAGAAAGATAAAATCAGCCTTACTTCACAGCTACACTTGGTTTGCCTTCATAACTACCTATCCCAGTAAACACTTGGAGAGCAAAGAAAAATGAGCTTTTTCTTCCTGTCTTCAGCTTTCTCTATTGTACAGACCTGAATCTTTCAGTCTCCTGATTGATAACTGTGCCTTTCCATGGCTACTTGAGATAATCATGTGGAAAATCAGTGCAAATGATGCATGTTTAATTGGGGCACTTCCAGAAATCCTGCGTATCTGTTGACCTCTCTGAGAGAAATCTGGATCCACTTTGAAAGTCAACCAACAATTTCTGGCAGAGCCAAAGGTACTTAAACCTGAGACAGAAAATAACTGACATATTCAATGGCCAGAGAAAATGCAAGCCATTCAAATTGCTTCAGCCGTGGCAAGGAAAATATTAAATTACATTTAGTTCAGTTATCGATCAGTGAAATTCACTCTTTCTTGTAAATATATTTGCAAGGATCACATAATAATTACACCCTAAATCCCCAGCTGGCATAGGTTTTCCTCATTCTGCTGCTCAGTGAGAAACTGGCTCCACAAACTCTTTGTGTCCTTCTTTTTGAACACCACCATCACGAGCACAGGCCAGGACTTTACGCTTTCTTGGTTTTAAACTTTGAGCCAGAGTGAGAGGAGAGAGGAAAAACAAAGCTCCAGAGAAAACCTCACTGAGCATTTTGTATCTGCTCAGATTGGAAAAAACTTAGTAGCAATTTACAAAATTAATTACCTGCAGAGTGAACTTTTTCAGGCAATCACATTGTTCCAAATACCACTAAAATATCAGGCAAAGTAAATATTATATAATTAATCTCAAACAATATTTTGTGCTATGGTCATGAACTGTCAAGTGCTTCAGCAAAAAGACACAGTGATACCTTTTGTGCTACAAAAGCTCTCAGAAGCTGCACCAAGCAGACAATTGCTGCGTCCCCACCAGAGTGCATTTTATCGTTGAAACATTTGTGTGCCCATTAAAAATACATTTTTGTTTCTAGACTATTTGTGGCAACAGGTAAAGACTAGGCAGCTAGGAGAAGCTGCTGTTTGCTGAGCCTGTCAGAACATTTCTGTGTCAATAGAGAAAATATATGTGCACAGCTCTAATGGGATCCTTCCATTGTAGTACCTTGTCATTTTGAGAGCGTCTTGCCCTCCATGCCCCGTGAGCATTTTTTACAGTCAAAATCAACATGCCTGAGTTCTTGTTTCCAACTTTCAGTAATGTTTATTATTGTTTGTCAGCAACTCAGCTCTGCTGGAAAAACCTCCTTCGGTGAATAATGAAGTCATTCCCACAGTGACTGCTGGGTTCCAAAATTTTCAGTACTCTACCTATGGCTATTTAGCTGTATATGAGAAGAGCAGAAAATCTTACTTTTCATGGCCCATAAATAAACACCCAATCCAACACTTCAGCACATTTCAAATTGTAATGCAGCATATAATGTTTCAGTGCACAATACAGATGTTTTCAGTTATTATATGAAGAGGAGACAATGATGGTTAAGTATGTGTTTGCATTATAGTCATGACATGAAATCATTACGTTCAAACTTTCCTGATCATTTTCTTCATATAAAAAATAAAATTCTGTTCAGCCATTATTCTTTCCCACATGGAACAAGTTGTAGAAAAGTCAAAGACATCCACTTTTAAACCACGTACGTATAGCAAAATGAAGGATAAAAATCTCTGTTTAATATTGGACTCTTTCCGTCCTGTTTCTCTGTTGTTAATCATGTACCACCAGTGAGCTGAAATGAGCCCAGGGGGTACAAGGATATGAACAAGAGCAGAGTTGTCCTGGGGGACTTTTATGCTCAGTGCTAACAGCCCAATAAGCCATGTCCCTGGGTCTGTCCCTGCTGGGAGTTTTAGAGGGGACTGTCCTCAGTGGAGCTCCAAAGTGTTCTCTCACTAACACCAGGGTACTACTGTTTCTCTAATATTGGTTCTCATTAGCTTTTTTCTGCCTTCAGTTCTCTCTTTCTTTCTCCACCATTTTCCTGTCCATCCATCTTGGCAGTCTCCTGGAAAGTTAAAACTCTATGTAAGAGAACCTTCTGCTCTCATTTCCTTGCCTGCTCCAGAGCTATCTCCCTTCAAATCTGCCTAACTACAGTAAATTATTACTTGATGAGAGTAACTCATTAGTTCACTTATAAAAAGGTCTGACTTCACAAACAGATATTTTTATGAGTTCTATTCGTGAAGGCACAAGTAACTATTTTGGTTATGTGAACAAGCCACATGGATACACATGGGCAGTAAATATCTAGGCAACTCCAGACCACAATTTGAGACCAATTTAATTTTAGAAAAATGAAACCTTAAATGGCAAAAAATTTTGTATTCCTAGATTGGGAGGCCTGGGTTTGTCTCTTAAAGAGAGCTTATTGTTTGAGATCATAAGTGATGTACAAATTCAGATGAAGAAACAGAAGAAAGAGTTTTGACACTATTTACCAAAATACTGAAATCACAGGGTAACCAGCAGTGCTCCAAAGCCATCACTACAGCAAGTCATACAACTGACTGAAGCAAACTTTAAATCTTGTTATGCCTCTCTTTTCCTAAAGTACAAAACTAATGTGAGATGCCAAGCCAGACTAAAGAAGAGAAATCAGTGTCATGGTACAGCACATGTTTGATTTTAAGTTCAACAAAGCTGAAAATTCTTCAGCCAGGTAGAGAATAAAAGACAGCAGGCTGCAATGACATTTTATGCATTAAATGAAATATTTCTAAAGAAAATGTAAGGCCAAAAGGTTCAGAGGTGGAGACTTCCAAGAAAAATTTTACTTTTATTTCAGTGTGGATGATGAGGATGTTATCAAAACCTCAGATTTCATAATTAATCACATTTAAGAGCTAGAAAATTTTAACATTTCATTGAAAAAATTATTTTACTTCAAAGATGAATTTGACCTTGATTGAATATGAAAACTTACACATAGGGCTTAAATCCATATAGCAAAAATAAGTTGCAGCAGTTGAATGACATTATTTAAGATCACAGTTAAATGCCCTGGTTACAATAGATTAAGTTTTTCAAAATAGTCAGTCTGATTCTAAATTCTGATTTCTGATTATAAATTACTCAATTTGTAGTGATTGAACAAACTAAACATGGAAACTTATTTCAGCCTATTTAAGATCCCAAGCCATGTTTCCCACACTTCTGTACCATGCATTGCCTCAGTCAGATGCTTGATCACATGAAAATAAAAATCTCCATGACAAACTTTAGCCCAATCCTTTCTTTCTTGTTCAAGTGGCCTCCGAGAGCACTTGTGGGTAGGGTTCCAAGCACTGAAGAAAGAGAAGCAAAATTTAATGTGTTTATTACCCATGTCAAAACCAGTTTGCAAGTTGTTTAAAGCAGCCTCCAAAGTTTCTTGGAGTAATTTCCTGCAAAATACTGTACATAAGTAAGAAATTTATTACAAAAATTCCGCACAATTTTTCAAGGGATATGGCTGAATGCTAAGCAGTAAAGAGAGTGACTTTAACACTTTTTTTCATCCAGCAATCAAGTTTGAATTGGTTTAATTTGTTCTTTCACCAGTGTTCAGAAATAAATAACTTTTGTGAACAAACTATTAATGTAGGGGTTTTATTCCTCAAAGTTTCACTTGATGTTGATGTTATTTTGTGCTCTCTGCCAACTAATTTTCATTATAGCTTTCTTGTCATCTGACATAATGAGAGAAGAAAACAGAACAAGATGCATGTCATTATCAGCATTTTTGTTTATTCAAGGTTTACTTAATTCATATGTGAACAACATCTTTTCAGAGCACAAAATCAGCACAAATGAGGGGAAAAGATGCAGTAAAGGATATATCAGGAATTTGAAGAATGATATATAAGCAAAGTTGTGCAGTATGGCATTATTTCTCCAGGTACCAGTAAATATTTAAATCTTGCTGTTCTCTGTACTACACAGCTACACTAGTCCCAGAGTCCTTGAATCCTTTTCCTCTGGTTGCCTGTAAGCCTTGAAAATAATAGTTGAAACCAGCTCTGAGGAATCATTGTTCTTTATCATGCTTCACAAACTTCATACTGTACCCTGCATTTTAATTTCTATATTTAGTAAAAGTGACTGTAAACTATTTGGAGAACTAACACATTATGATACACTATCTGATGCCACACTGAAGTATAACAATTATCTAAATTAAGCCTTTCAAACAAGGTAGGCAAGTCCCTTTATAGCATTGAGATTCCAAAGTAAAAAGACTTATATTAATTAAGCATTTGGTCTAACACATTAAATCCTATTTGGGAATTTGCCTTATTTACTTTCAGGACTGAATGTGGTGACAAAATGAATGTGACAGAAGAAAATGCTTGGGGATGTGTTGATCATGTCCACAATCCTCTAGAAATTTCCGTGTATTACAGGTGCAGACTAATAAGATAGACAAGAAGGTCATTCCAGCCACCAAGTTTTAGGCAACCGGGCAACACCTTTCTCAGAAGTAAACCAGTGGAGGAAAATAAGTAATTTTATACTTAATCCTAATACATCTAACCAAAACATACTAATGGTTAGGTTTCAAAAGGTTTTAATTATAAATGAGGTGGTTTTTTACTTATACAAATTGCCGGTGAGTTGAGCATATATTGCAGAGACTGAATTCCTCACCATCAACAACTGATAATAACAATTTTTTTAAAAAAAGAAACCTGGAGAAAAGCAGCCAAACCATCTGACAAAGCCTAGGGCACATGTAACCCCATCACTACAAATGACTGCAGAGCTTACAAATCGAGCCAGATGCTGCTTCTGGAAGGATTTCATCTATAATACCCGAACCGCATGACAGCCTATCACAACTCATGTTTGGCCTAAAGGTGTGCAACACTGGTGGAATGGGCAAATAATGAGAGGGAACAGGAGCAGAACCTTAATCCCAACTAAGGAGGGTTTTTTTATTGTGGTTTGTCATATGGTGGGGCTTTTTTAAATGTGAAAATTGAATTTGTTCTACCTGCAAACACAGACACAGATGGTGTTCCTATAATATGTTATAATGGACTGATTTGTTTGTAGTGTTATATTCACATCCAAATTCACATCCAAAAGCTTTGGGTCTTCTGTCGTGTTGCTCAGAATTGGGTCAAATGGAGAGAAGAGGAGTATCTCGGTGTATAATGAAGAAATTTGCCCACAGCCCCTGTGGCAGGTGCAGCATCTGTGTTCTGAACTCCCTTCCCCAGCTAGGCATGTGTCTGGATAATAACTGCTGAATGAATAGACTTTATGAAAGGGCTGAAAATATGCATCAGAGGGCTGCATTTCACAGACAGGGATACTGGTAAGGGTTACACAATCCATTAATTCTGGCTTCATTTTATCATTTCTGATTTCCTCTGCAAAAGGCTGCTAAGCAAGGCTTGAGATGAGAGAGAGCAAATTCTGACCCCTGGTACCAAGGTTTCAAGTTGAGAGAATCACTAGAACTCAGTTTCCTCCCATTTTTCTTCTGTTTGACTTCTTTGAAGTTATCTTTATGAGAACCCTTCCTTGCTGAGCAGTCATGTCTGTGTTTACCTTCAGTGTAATCTTTCCACCAACCTGCACCACATTTTTCAACCTGCATTAAATGATACTTAGGAGGATTATTTGCATTCTGTTTAATTATTTTGCTGGTTTATGACTGCAATTTTCTCTAATAAAAAAAAAAAAACACTTGTAACTTCTAAAGGTACAGAAAACCACCCCCTCTTTGTGACTTTTAGGAAAGTTCTTTTGGCACAAAGTTCATATTGATACACCAGTATAAATCTATCACCATCAAGAATATGCCTAAAAATATGTTTGTTTTGCCTCTTGATAAATCATAAAAGAGATTTAAGGGAAGAAACTTGAAGAACATTACAGCCAGGAGACAGTAGAGAAACCATTGCTCGCTGTAAGTTTAGTCTGTTCTGGGGACTGGAACTATTCCCACATGCACACTTTTCATTCTTTTCATGCTTCTTCTTGTTTGGGCTTTTATTTTGGTAGCCAAGAGAGCTGTAAGCTCTCAATGAAGGATCAGTCTCCCACACGGCAGCGCTCTGTCAATTCACAGCAGCACACAAACGCCCAGGTCCCATCAGTACTCCTATGAAAAATCTCCGAGTTGCAGGTACACACACACCACAACGTGCGATTCTTCTGAACAGAACATTCCTGCCTTAACTTTGCTGATTAAGAACATGGGAGAAACAAAGTGTCAGCAGGAGTGTTGGTCATTTTACTCTGATAATTTAATCCATCTAGGCAACTCATAAGTTAAAAAAGGTATAAATGCCCCATTATAAAATGCATTCCACTTGCTTATATCCCAAAACAGACAATGCCTAAAATGAATGGCACTATTCCCACTGAATCAGTCTTGGAATAAATGCTAAACTTGATGGAGAGTGGGGATACCATTATGGTGATACTATTTCAGATAAGGAAATAACAACAAGCAACCATTGTATGATATTCAGACAATGGAAAAATCAAGGCCTTAATCAGCTGGAATCTCTGTCCTGCTGCACTCAGTAAATATTTTTTGGCTATTGTCTTTCTTTGATAGGTCTTTAAACCCTCAAGGTTCACTCAAGTCAGCAGCCAGGAAAGGAAGAGGAAAACTCTCTTGTCAAAAGTGGATCTCAGCTGGTAACCTGCACTCAACTTTGGAGGTACCAGCAGTAGTTAGTTGTTGCAGGAAAACCCAGAAGCCCAGCCCTCATGAGTGAGTTCCTTTATACAGTCCTGATAGTTAAGACAGATCCTCACATATTCTGATGCAGCTCTGATCACAAATATCACCTTTCTAAAGCCAGGATGCCTCAAGAGGCTGCACATGTGTGTCACAGTCAGGCACACCACAAACCGACTGTACAAATGCTTTCTTGTTCCTCTTTTAGGGATCAGTTAGGAAAATTTCTGTGCATACCAACAAAACCTTTCTTAATGGTTCCCATACCAGTCAGCCCTACTCTTTCTGTGATCAGATGTAAGATACCATATAATCACCATCTTTGTAAATCTGATGTTTGCTGAAGAGATTGCCTTGTACAGCATATAGCAAAGGTGGCCAAAATAAATAAAAAGTGTGGAGTCAGTGAGGGCAACGGCACATTAATGAAGTTTTATAGTTTATCTATAACCCCATAGGTAACAAAATAAGATAGGACAAAAATTTTCTAACACCTGTGTTGTGGCTCCTCATCCTCATTATATGTAGTGCAAATTACTTTCTTCTATCCCTAAAATCACAGAATAATTCAGGTTGTGAGGGACTTCTGGATGGAGATTTTTATGTGTTTGTTTCTGTTGGCCTTGTAGCAGATGTTACACCCTTTAGTGCCAGGAGCCACAGCAGAACTGTTGATGAACACTGACTGCCAGCTAACTGTGTAGCTACTACTCAGCTGTTCATAACCTGTATTTGTGAGCATCATTTTGCCTGTTAGATGTTCCTCGGAGATAAAAGTTAGAGAGTTAAAACAAAATTGCCGTAGAGCTTAAGGATGACATAGAATACATGACTGTTCCTCTTCCCTGTGGAGCAGCCAGGGATAGGGAATACTGCGTTTGTGTACATCCTCTATTCTGCAGATTGGCTACAAATAAAGACCTCAGTGTATGTGAAAAGAAGGGGGAAAATAATGTAAATTTGTATTTCATGATGTTCAAACTGTTTAAGGAATTCTTGCCATTTGAAAAGCAATTATGGGCAGTTAGGACAATAGATATGCTCTGACTTCATCTCACCTGTTCTACTGAAACCGAGCACCCATAATTCATGCACACATGTTGGCACAGGGTTGTTTGTTATTCACTCTTTTCATCTACTGCCTGGTGCATCTTTGTCATGATTCATTATTCCTAACAGCTATATCAAGTGTTGCAATTACTGCACAATACAAATTTAACTCTATAATATTTCTAGATTGGAAAGAGAAAAATAATATATTAAGTGCTTGTGATATCTTTATGTATAAGTTTGAGAATCATTAAATAGCTGTCACTCTTCCTTCCTCCTCAGCATCAATTACTCCACTCTGGTTTTACTTACTCCACTCTGTATAATGAGTCCCTAGAGCATGTTTCATTGCGGGAGAATGAACACATTTTTCACTTGCGGTCAGTGGGATGTGGTTAATTTGAAATCACTTAAACTATTATATCTGTCAAGCGTGGTTATTTTATTTTCAATTCACATCAGTGTTTTAGTATGCATGTCGGTTACTGGGTTAAACTGGCAGAATAATTTCCAAGCATTCTGTTGCAATGTTCTTCTCTATCTTCACATGCAGGCTCTTGTTGAAACTTAATATATTCCCATTAAAATTTTCTTCAGATAAATCTACATTTAATATGAACAGTCATATGGTAAACAGCACTCACCATTGAATGAAAAAGGTGGCAAGATCAGGGGACTTTCCGCTTTTTTTATGAAAACCCAGAATACTTGTTTTTTCCCTTTGTCCCGTCTTTAACTTCTTTTCACATACATCACAACATGCATCTGTGGCAAAAAAAGAAAAAAAGGTTCAGTAACTAGGGTCACTTTGACAGGCTCAGGGTTTTCTTTTCTGCAATGTTTACTGATTGTATTGATCAAAAAAGCTGCAGGTTTCAGTTCAATGTGAGCAGATTCATAATTCACACCATGTAAAACTATTCAGGTCGTTTGGGGTTTTTCTCACTTTTTAAAATATTGTGGCTTGAAATTTATAAATAGCCAGAATTTGAAGATGCTGAAATACTGACTTACACAGCTACTAATAACAGGGTGCTCATACAGAGAATTAGAGGAACCGCCAATGGGCTTTTTATTACAGCAATATTGTACATATTACATGAATAAATTACATTGTTGCATTATGCAGCTGCTGCATCATCAGTTTAGAGAGTAGACTGCGATCCTAAGTATTCGGGGATGCAAGCTCATTATCTCTAAACCCACTTTGGTTACAGCCATGATACAATCCCAGCTAAACAGCTTTCGCATAATGTATTGCATATACCTTTGCATAATCAGGTACATGGCTCAGAGACGGACTGATGAGTTTAGGTGTCTAATCAAATTTACAAAAAATAGTCTCCTTCTCTGAATCAGGCAGAATCTTTCACTTGGAAAGGTTATTAGGGAAACTATATTACCCATAAAAATACAAATCTACATATGTTGTGAAACATCATTTTTGATTTGAAAGATGCTAGGAGAAAAATATGCATTTGTATAACGACAGATCTCACTGTAAAAAGAACCAACTAAATTTAAAAAAAAACAACTGTTTTTTCTCTATCTTCTTATGATGATGACAACTGCCAGTGTTTGAATGTTGCCAAAGCACTTCTTGAAAGTCAATTGTTTTTATTCTCTGCACATTGTTCTCTCATCCCATTGAATAAAACACAAATTTTAACATCCTCCACAGCTGCAAATGTTCGTCTACGACTCATAGATTCATTTACATATTTTATATATTGATGCAAATATCTTTGGCTAGGCAAGTAATGCGCTGTCAGTTCTGTTCATTTTACTCAGCCCCTGCTTCTTTTCATGGCTATTTTTTTATTTTGCCGAAACTGTGCCTATTTTAATTGCTATTGTTATTCCCCTCTTCTGGAAGCACATGCATCCCCCTTGCATCTCCCACCTGGCTCATTGTGCTCATCACCTCAAGGGAAATCCTATGCTTGGAGAGATCAGTCAAGGTATTACACTAGTCTTAAGCTGGACAATGTTTCACTACTGGTCTCTTGCCAGAGGAGGCGGCCTGTTGTATGACATTTCTACAGAGCTTTTCATAAGTGGCTTCCTGAAGAGGCTCCTAAAAGCCATCATAATCATGGAGATAATGGTGGAGGATAAATATGTAACGCTACATCTTTTTATGCACACACAATAAAACTAAGGGTGAGAAAATCACACTCTTTCAGTCCAAGCAGTTTTAGAATAGAAATGTCCATCCTTCAAATCCCAAATTTTCATGTTGCTCTGGATACTTTGAAGAGATTCTGGGCAAATGAAGATCTAAGTCTAATATGAAGTGATACATGTGTCATAATGCACATATTGGTAACGGTGCTGGAGGAGTGCATAGGGCCCCACAGCTCTTCCATCCACTTTTTTTGACAAAAATCAGAAAAGGAAAAACTTTTGCTGCTGCGTTTCTCCTGCATCTGGACACCTTCCCAGCATAATGTAAGAAACTCCCATGCTACAGCTGAAAGAGGGAAGGGAGCAGTGAAAGTGTTGATTCAGCTATCAACAATGTGTCACTCCCTCTCCTCCTTTAAAAGCAGAAATACACTTTTCTTTATATGGTTTGCCCATATAAATATCCAAATGCTCTGTAATATTTAGGCATCCCTAAATTTAGGCTTAGACAAAATGATGCCTGCATTTTTTATGCCGTTCCTAAAGTGCTATCAGCTGTAGCTTTTATCTGCTCAGCAATCACACATTTTTGAAGCTGAGAAGATAGGCATGAATCCCAAATAATACTACAGCATAAAGTGTAAACACTCTATGTTAACATTACCAGGTCACATGGTTTGGTCCTGCTGCTTGCCCTATTTGGTCCATAAAGCTGGAAGTGAAGAATACAAATTTGAATACATTCTGTACCTATCACTGACTCTTTGTGCCTTCTTGTGACTTAGGAAAATCATATAATATTGTTTCCGTTCTTCACATTAAAAAAATAACTTTAATATTGTCAAAGAACACTTTTGTTATGAAAATATGCTGAACCAAATGTTCCTGGAGAAAAAAAGGTGGGGGGGAGAAATGTAAATTTGTTAATGTTGTTGACAGTGTACATACATCTCTGTGGAGATACATATACCTAAAATGAACAAAAATTGTCCTACATTTATAGACACGATTGTCATGGAGCATCACTGATCTACTTCCAAACCCAAATCCACCTCAAGTGACAAATAAAGATCTCAATTTTCTCTCAGAACATACCTAGCATTTTTAGGAACATAAAGACAAACTAAGTGGATAACCTGCTTTAATTCACTTGTAAAATGAAAGAGCATAGCATTTTTCAGTACTAATCCTAGAAATGTTCTGTCTGTATGCTACACTACTTTCAGTGAGGAAACATTAAAATATTTTTGCACGTAAAAGATAAAAGGAAGCTAAAATAGAAAAGGAACTACCTAGGTGAATGCTGCCACATTCATAAAAGAGCTTTGAGATATATATATACACACATATCTCTCTGTGTGTAATGTACATACATGCACAAAGGTGGACAGTGATCTATTCTGTAAAATGTGCTAGTTTAATTTTTTTTTGCAAAACCTTGGGTTTATTCAGCAAAATACTGTATAGATTTCTTCCATTATGCTACAACAATTTCAAATAAATTTGGTCCCAAATAATATAGTTACAAGGAGGAGCAAGATGTTTTGTGGGTTTTTTTAAATTTCTCTTTATATCAAGAAATTGCTGAAACAAGCTGGGTCACAGTCCCCTTTCGGTCACCCATGACTTGATATGAAGAATTTTGATTGCAAAGATTATTGTAGGCAAATGAGAACACCTTTCAGAATGGAAATGACTAGACAATCTCAGCTCAACTTTTATCACATGCAACTAAAAAGGCAATCAACTCAATGGTAGCGTCTGATCTCTGCATGTCTCTTCAGAATCAGTCAGTAACCAGTACTGTGAGCAGCTGTAGAAAGTGAATTTAATTTTGCTTGTGTGTGTGTGTATATAAAGAAAATGCAAAGCTAATTTTTTTTTCAGTTCCTGAGCACAAGAAAAAGTTGGCATACAAGTTGCCTGTATTTACTGGGCTAAAACAGTGTGAGGTTTTCTTCCTCCAAGCTGTAGTGAGAGATGAAGAGATCCCATATGGGCCACTAGTACAAAGAAAGCAGAGTAACAGGAAAAGAGGGAAAAAAACGCAGAGTGTGTAAGGGTAACAGAGGGAAATAAGATTGAAAGAACAAAACATCAACATTGTTAGTCATGAGGAACAGACAGGAGGGAGGTATTGCCTGCTGACCATGTGTACCAATGCCAGAGTCTAAAAAAAACAGCATCTGTGGTATGGGATGGTGTCTCTCTAGATCTGAAAGACAGCAGCAGATTGTTTTTATAGAAAGAAAAGGTGTCAGCAGAAAGGAAGGAGCATACACACATGGAAACATTTGCTGTAAGAAGCCATTTGAAAAACAACTGAGGAGTTGAGTGGAAGAAACATCTGTGAAACATGCAGCAAGACCACCACTAGTGCTTCAGGGAAGAGGTGGGAACAGAAGGGAATACACAAGCAGTGTTGGACATAGCATCTTGTCAGAACAACAAGGAAATGTTGTCGGTACCCTCAAGAAAATCCAGCATCTTGTGAGTCTGGGAGGAAAAATATTCTGTCCTTCTTGTTAGAGAGCAAGGGCATAATTTATATACTTTTCAAGAAGCAAACAAATCGATAGTCATTTACCAAAGTCAGTCAGTGTTATCTTTAAGAAGAAATTGCACTTTTCAGGGGATATGTTGGTAATTCTGCCTACCAGGATTGGGACAATTTGGGTTCTTTTCCATGGACTTGCTTCTTTTGTTAGTAACCCTAAATGTGAAAGTCTTAAAAGATAGCAGATTTCCACAAGTGAAAATCAATGGCTGTGTAGTTTTGAGGTCAGTGAAAGCAGATATGATGTGTGACATCCAGGAGAGAGAAGTTCCATACCTTTTAGTTGTCTGGCCTTAATTTTGCTGTTGAGACTTTTTTTGGTTGACAGAGGAAAGCAAAGTCTTCCTGATATCAAGACCATTCCCGAAGTCACTTCAGCTACTCTTCATCAGTCTAGATGCAAAACAACCTGTCTGTAACTCAAATGAAAAAGATAACATTGATAGAGGGAATTTTACTTCTCTGGGTTTGAAGCCTTCTTTACACAAAGCCTTTAATCACTTCTTTGAGCATCACTGAGGGAATGGTGTGGGAAAGGATACTTTGTTAGGCAACTATTTCACGGAATTGTAGGGAAAGGCCATGTGCTACCCAAAGGCCTCTCAAGGAGGTCACATAAAAGATGAGTTATAATGTAACTGATTTCTACCAGATCATCCTTCCATTTGCTCACTGCAGAAAAAACAAACTATGGAATGTGAAAGCACTTTGAAGTGACTGATGATCTTGCTGCTTATTAACCACACTGAAGGCAACCTTAGGAAAAAGTAAATGAAGGCAAATGAGTAATAGATGCTTGATGGCTCATTCCAACCACAGTAAGGACAAAGCAAACCTTTTATTCTTCAGAAAGAGATATGGTCTTATTCTTGCCCAACAGGTTAATGGTAGATCTCAAGGGAAAATAACATTGAGAAAAACACTATGTACCTTAATTGTCTACAAAATATATACACATTTTAATTAAGGTGGTTTTTTTTTCAAAAAAAATTAACCTTTAAGTTAGAAATCACAGAATCACAGAGTATTCTGAGTGGGAAGAGACCCGTAAGGATCATCGAGTCCAGCTCACGGTCCTGCACAGCACCATCCCCAAGAGTCACAATATGTCCCTGGAGTATTGTAAAATAAAAAATGCTGCCATTTATTTTCTTCCTCCTCAGGTTAATAGTTAGGTTTATTAATTAGCTTATTTTTAAGCTAATATATTGAAAAACCCACTTTCCCTAGTGAAATAAAAAAATTTAATAACTACCTCAATAAAACAGACAAAAAGGTCCAGAGGAAAAGACAGATTGTTCAGAAAAATACATTGTCTCTCTGTAATAAGTTCCAGATAATTTTTCTGCCATTAGTGGCTAGAAAAGATTGTTTTTAATTAATTACAATCAATTTGCTAGTTTTTAAGAGTTTATGATTGAAAAATTTCTGACTGAAAAAAAATCTTTCCTTCTTAGCACAACTTTACTAAAATCACTTTTTAATGATTTTTATATTATCAAACAATTCTTCAAAATCTGACTTTGTCTAAAAAAAATCTAAGCTAACAAAAAACAATGCAAAAAAATTGTAATTTCCTACTATTACAATTTTTTTCTTATTTTTTACTTATTATTGGCTGATGTAGCATTAGTTATACTTCCTTTCATTGTTTTTTTGTACAGACCATACATTCCCCGCATCCTTCCATACACACAGGTGAGGAAACTGCAGCAAATCTGCTGCCCTTGTGCTCAGCAAGCGAGTCCGATTCACGGTGGGTCCTGAGGGTCTTGGAGCATCAGCCCATTGGTTGTGACTCCCTGAAATTCTGATTTAGGAGGGAGGTTTGTCATCTTGCACATCTAAACCTTAATCCACATGCCTGGCAGTGCATACTGGTCTTGACAGGAACGGAGCCAGCTTGGCACTTGGCAGATTAAAAAGGACTGCCTCCTGGAGATTAGATGGCTTGGCACAGTGAGAGCACAGAGGTCAAACTACAATGTTTGCCAAACAAAAAAGAACCTCTCATTTTCCAATACTATTGCGGCTCCCTGGATAAGCATTTTTGGCCTTTTGCCTTGGTTTGAAGGCAAGACTTGTTAGGATTTAGCCTGAGGGACCTGGTTTGCTGTTGAAGGTCAAGCTAGATTCTGACTGTTGTGAAGCCCTGATATGGTAAGGTCACATGCTTTCTCGTTAGGGCTGATCTCTCAAGGCTCTGGGTAACTCCTGGGACATCATCAAGAATGGAAATTATTGCACACCTTGCTGAAGCCAATTCCTCATGGTTTTTATGTTCCAGTTTCACGAAGTACAGACAATTTTGCCCAAGACTGCAGCAGAATAGAACACAGTAAATTCATTTCATATAGGATTTCAGAACATGAACATTTGGATATTTTCCCAGCAGTATACTTGGTCTTGACTACTACTCATTACATGTATATTTAATCATCATATATATTTTTAAGCCAGAAGTAATTAGACTCTAAAAATGTTGAAACCAGATTTATTTTAAGGCATTTCATTGTCAATGAAACAGCAGATTCTCTAGAAACACATTCCTATTGTCTTTTTTCTAACATATTTTCCTTATCATGCATTTGAAACACCTCCGAACTCACAGTGCTCACCCTGTGCCAGAGCCTTCCTCCCTCTTTGTTTTGCCTTTTATGAAAACAGAATTTCTCAGAAGCAACCAGCTGTTTTGAAGCAAAGTGTAACAAAAGAAACTTGAGCAATCTCAGCATATGTTTTTACTCCTCACCTGTCTTGTTGCAATAGAGTGAAAGTTCTACCTACCATCACACTCACAATTCTGCCAGACCTCCAATATCACATTTATCACCACAGTACATATCAGCTGCTCAGTTTATCATTGTGGTAGTGCATTGGAATTAATAAGACAGCTGCTCTTCCAGAAGAAATATAGAGTCCTTTTCCCAAACGTTAGTGCAAACAGCCTTCTGATTGTGAAGTTAAAATTTCTTTCTGAATTAAATCAGACCAAACTGGCTTTTGACCTGCAGTGAAGACTTTTTGTTTCATTTCTCAAATTTTGAAACACGTTTTCTAAAGTTTTGAGGATACCTTGACTTCCAGACTGAGCAGCAAGGAGCTTCTGTCACTACAAAGAAAATGCTCCCAATCCCCTGCTCTAGTGTCAAACCCACATTAAAAACAGGAGTCAGCAATCTAAGGATGCTGCCTGAAAAGCTCCTAAACAAAGGTTTAGTTCCCAGAGTTTAACATGACAATTTGTATGCATAAAGTCTTTCAAAGCCATAATTACGTGATGTCAGATCAGGAGAATTTTTTTCTCTAATATTTTTAAATAATGTCCAGTACTATCAATACCAATACTGAGTAAATTCACTTCTGTAAAAATTGAGTAAATTCAAATGAGTAAATTTACTTCTGTAAAAATAATACTTATTGAAAATCACTGTGATTTTTATTGCCTTTGCGTGGCATCGCTTGGTATTCTCATAAAGAATCCTTGATATTTCAGAACTCAAATATTCAATACTTTTATTTTATTAGATTTTAAACCTCCTTCAAAATTGCTTCATTCTAGCTAATTGTGTCTTTCATATTTGCTAATAGTATCAAACCTGAAAAAAATACTACTCCTATTATTGCTAGAGTTAAAAAAAAGCTTGCTAGTCTATCCAAATTGTTGTTTTGACAAAATATAGTAATAACAGGGAAAGTACGGGAAAGACTAATATACTCCATTGCATCTTTGAGAAAATGTAAATTTTGTATAGAGAAAAGTAGCTACAACAGAAGTAAAACCAGGAAGTAAAAGCGTAGGATTAATGTCTAAACGAGTGTATCTGGATAGAGCTTTGCTCTCTTTTTGTGGCATGATAGGAAACACCATTTCAATACAGAGAAAGCAGCCAAAACAGTAAAGGAACCAAGGACCTCAGTTATTAAAAAGGCCTATACAACTACAATCTATCTATATCTTTTTAAGCTAGAGAAGATTAAAAGCCAAAGAGGGGCTTCAGAAGGCTGCGAGTCTCGTTGGAATCAATGGGAAAATGCATGCGCATCTGAAGGCAGGGTTTGGCCTGAGCAAGGGAACCTCACTGAGAGAAATTGTTCTGCAAAAGCATCAGGAAGGATCAAAGCTCCTGCACTCCTTGAGTTCATGTCAGTCACAGAAAGAGACAGCAGAAAGGAAAGTCGAGGATGGTCCAAGAACAAGAGGAATTGAGGTGGAATGTCTTTGCACGTACTATCATTGCAGAAATAAATTACGGAGAGTGGGAGAAATACTGTTAATAAAATGTCTTGAAAAGGAAGAGGGCAACTTTCAGAGGAAAAGGTTTGTTTTGTAGTGTACGGTTGCTAACGCAAAGGACAGGGCAGAATGGGCAAGGCATCCCATCCTTGCTCTGCCAAAAAAAAAAAAATAAATCCCTCTGCATTTAATCAGGCATTAAACATAACTCAAAGCGATTTCTGTGTCTCCTCCAGATCAGGAAGGACATATTCTGTGAGAACTCCATATTTCACTAAACCAACAGTGCATTGTGAAAGAGTCAAGCTCCCCAAATTAGATTTAAAGGCGAAGAGACATTTAAAATGCCGTGGTGCCCGTTTGGTGAATCGCAGCGGCTGCGGGACCAATGCAGCCACCGAGACTGTAAGCTGACATCAAAGGGGGAAAAAAATCAGCTGAAATGACAGCAGCAGCTGCAGCATCCGCCTCTAAATTAGGCTGTGTTTCAAAGTCTGGACTCAACTGCTAAGCAGTATAAAGACCCAGGAGGAAGGCTGCCCAAGAAAAAGAGTTAGATTTCTAACCTAGCACATCAAAGTAACACATGCTTAGAAGAGCAATAAATGCATATGGCACACATTCACATGCTGCCTAATTGCAGTGGGCTCATGAAGCCAAGACAAACCTTCAGCTGATTCCTACTTTTAGAGAGGATTTGAGTCCTTTTTGAATGCAGAAAGCTGACACAAATTGGTAGCAGATTAGAGTCTGGCTTTGTGAAAATACATCCCATAATTTCAAAAGATTGCCATTTTTCATATCATAAGACACCTTCAAAATACTGAGCTCCTTATTAGATAATTTATACATATACCAGATTGTAGAATATCTACAACATAATAAATTAAGAAAACCTTTCATTCAAAATTCAGAAATAGATTAGAAAGCAACCAATTACGCTATTCATTTACTTGCATATAAATTCGATAATACAAGTAGGAAGAGTGAGAAATACATGATTAAATGAGATACATTGCTGAATGCTTTAGCTCGAAGAATCTTGATTTGGGAAAATTATCCATATTTTGGTAGGCATTTTTATTTTAGTTTAGTCTATAAATTTAGGTAAACTATTTGCAAAGTTATTGATCATGTATAGATTTATAAGAAAGTAACAGGAAATAAGCCTGAAAGTATGGATACTTTGTTTTGTACATCAAGTATGCTTAGTACAAAGAACTGCACATTTTCATAGTTGTAGGGATATGATTTGAAGTCTTTTTGTGTTTTCTGCAAGCCGGCAGAAGAAACTCAGTCATTCACGTGAGATGTTTATTAAAATTCCTATGATATTGCAGCACAATGCTGGATTTTATGAACTAGTCCAACTTAAATCTTTCTCACTTTAAGAAACTGTGAATAAGTATGTATTACAAACACAAATTACAAGCAGTGTAAAAAACATAAAATATATCTAGTTCTCTACAATATAATTCTCTACAGACCTCTGAATCTTGCTTTTATAGCTTTAACTTAATATACTTTTTAAAGAGTTAAAGTCGCAAGCAAGAGCAATCATCTACATTGCGCTCTCTTAACTTGTGCATTAAGAGAAACAATTCCACCAGAAATGATGGGATAACCCTGACACAGTGACTTTTATGCTTATAGACTCCTACCAGTTTAAATTAATTTGTTTGAGGACATCCACATCATATACAGCAGTATAGCAGTTTTCAAAATAATCCGAGATGGTAAAAAAAGAAAAAATCCCTAAATGTGAAGTGCTCAAGAGAAAGCAGAAGCACAAATGTCCAGACATATCTTGTACTTATAGGATGTGTTACCTCACTCAAGAATCAAGTAATAAAACATATCTGTTGAAATTATTCATCTTGAAATGAAAATTACTTGGAAGCCAACACTCACAGATCTGGAGAAAGGAACAGAAGAATATTGTGCAAATTAAGACCAGGTTCTTATTTTAAATTTTCCAGATTTTATGATTTCTGCAGTTGATGTAACATCATATGAAGTCATGCTGTAAAATGAGGTAAATCTGAACTGTGTGCAGCTTCTGGGTGTCATGCAGAGGAGCCTGGAGAGGGGCAATGGGCACCACAGGCTTGGTGCACAGGAAATCTGAAAGAAGGGAAATCAACACAGCCCCTCTTAAATTAACTCATCCTGACTACTTGAGTGCGTTCACCTGTTTCAGAAATTACAACCAGCTCAGAAACAGTGTGGTTTGCTACTGCTTAGTCAGATCACATTTTATTCTTTCTTTTGGTTCACTTTACCTTTGATAATACTTATTAAATGCTACTGTTTAGTGAGGATTTAGGAGGATGGATGTTAAAAGCCCAACAACTGTGGCTCTCAGAAAGGATTGGAAACTTTCAGTGCAGACATGTAAAACACTCAGAGAATAACGCAAGATCAAATAGTGATGTGGTTGCCTCAATAGACAACTTGCCTGGTATGGAAATCACAAAGGAGAAAGGTTTTTCCTGTGGAAACTGGAAGACCATAAAAGGCCAAAATCAGCAAAACCCCTTTTATAAGTAAAACATGAAAATACTGGTTCTGTAGTACATACTGATAAGATGAAATATTTCTGAAGTTATACAGTAATGCTAAAAGCATTATTTGTGTCTGGCTTTTCTGACACAGAACACTGATATTTTGAATGGGACGATTTCTAATGTAGTTCTAGAGTTCTGAAAATGGCAGTATTTCTGAGACAACATGCTCATTTTCCAGCAGCCTGAAGGGTATCCAAACATAATTGGCATAATTTTCTGATGATGACCTTATTTCTATGCTTTTTATATTTTTTTCTAGACTATTTTCTAGACTATTAAATTCTGCAAGGAGGGGGGGAATTGAGGAGGTGACACCATTGTTTTTCAGTTTTCTACTGAAAGTTCACCTTATTTTGCATTGCCACTGCTTCAGGGATTATCTGGAAATCTCATGGAGTTTAGAAAGAGATTCTCTGCAGCCTTAGCAGTTTCCCTCTACTTCCACCTACATTATTAACTTTCCCATACCCATCCCAAATGAGCTTAAATGTAGACTCCTCTACGTCTAATGAGCCATTATTAGCTCATCAACTTCTGACAAGTCTAAATAGACTTGTTAGGGAATGACAAGTGTAGTCTATCTCACAGTGGAATGGGTGTCATCCCTCCCGCTCAACCCTCCAAGGAAGGAAACAAATCTCTTAACAGCTCTCTGCAGAGTTTCCAGTCTGCTCCAGGACCCCAAAAGGAAGGAACCTAGTTTGGTCACTGCTCTCTCCTACCCTCCTGCCCTTTGAAAGTTTGCAGAGATTTGTGCAAAAATAAACTGGAGAAGAAGGAGACTGTAGAATTTATTGGTGTGGTGGGTTACCCTTTCTCTTTCTGCCCTTCTAGACAGACTGTGATGTTGAAGGGAACAATCTTGGACTTGTTTCTTTAGGCTGACACCACAGTTGCCAGAGCCAAAATTAGCTCCTCAGCTCCTGATGAACCATACTGATGTTACTATTTAAAATGTTAATAACTCTTAAAATAATAAGAGTCTGATCTAATCTTTATTTCTCTGCACTTCAGCTCAGCTCAACTAGATGAGTCCAGAGAGCCATAATATATTCCTTTTATTCCAGGTAAATTTTTTTTTATTTATATAGCTAGGGAAAAATGCAAAAATGGAACAGAGCAACAGTGCATTGGAACTGCTGAAAAATGTCTTTCCTACATAGGAGGACCATAATGCCTCAAACAAAGGATCCTGCCACTTTTGGAAAGTGTTGGTTTATCCTGGTGTATAATTCAAATTTGAAAGTTTGGAAAATGTGCCAATATTTGCAAGTTTTAAGAAATGGACAGACCTAGCATTTAAAAATAGCACATGTATTCCTCTGATGTTAAATTTATTTGTATACATAGGTCTTAATAGGGACCCATTTATTTCAGAGTCTATCCAGTTTAGGTCTTGGCTTTCAGAGTCTAGGCTTGTCTGTCTAAATGCTATTTCAGGATCTGGCTTCTAAAGACACAAGACCCAAAAGCACTGTTTGGCTGGCCAGAGCGCCTCCTGAAGCACTGAAATACATGTTCCAATTCCCTCCTGTGCTGGCGGGTCTCCTCAGCAATATGGATACGCCAGGTAAGGCTGTCCTCCCTGCCCCAGGGGGACAAAAACCAATAAACCAAACAACCAACCAAACAAAAAAGAACTGAAGATTCTTTCAGGGAAATTCCATATTGCAGATTCTTCAAGAATGAGTACTTGCAGAGGCCACATCATCAGTAGGTTATTACAACATCTGGGATTTTCAGAAGCCACTTGAGGAGCTGGGAGTTGGATACCTCTGGAAGTCTGTGTTAAATTTGCAGCTTAAACACTATTGGTCTACTGACTTCAGTGGAGCAGTGCAATTTTCAGCAGCTGGGTCAATTCTGAGTGCCACAGAAAGCATGTAGAGAAATTAAAACTCCTGCTCTGATAATAAAATGGATCTGGAATCGTGAAACTGCAATAAAATTAATATGATTCTCATTTGCTGTTTTAGCAGTTTTTACATCTCAGTTTCTGAAAAATTTCTATCTTTTGTTTCCAAACTATGTTTGTACAGTAGGTTTCTGCCCTAGGAGAATCTTATCAACAAGTTATACATCTCTGAACTCAGAGAATTTCAACAGAAATACTTATTCATTCCTAACTAGTTTGGGTTTAACACTAACACTGTAATTAAATTGTGTTTTTTCACTTTTCCCCACTCTTTGAGAGAGACCGTGTTCAGCTCTTTGGTATACAATGAGAACTACGTGAATGCTAACCTATTTTAACCTCAGTGGATCTGAAGGAAAAGACAGACTTTGATTTAATAATTGTTTTCTAAAAAAAGACTTTTTGGGGAAAGAAAACCACTGCAGAGCAGTATCTTTACTTTATCAGAAATTTCAAATAAAAATCTTGTTTTCATTACTCTAACACAGAATAGCAAACATTCCTGTCAGACTGTAATTGAATCACCTGATGCATGTAAAAATTTTTTTTGTCAAGTCTTCATTTATAAAGTCAAAGTAAATGAGAGAATGTGCCTTCTGCTCTCACAAACACTTAATATTGGCTAAATATGACATGTTCTTTGCTAGTCATCCCACACTAGGCTGTCTAAATTTCCACAAGGTTGTAAGTGCTCCCTTGATGCCCCAAATAAGGTTGGCTTGCTCTAATACTGCTTCTTTTTGCTGGTTTTTTTGAGTGAACATGAGCTAGGCAATGGCTCAGGCATGAATGGAAGGGGACAGCTACGGGGAGGTGACCATGGTCACAGTGACACAAACACCAAAGCAAATGTGGAAATGAGTGGAAAACCACATTTGGCAGGTTGGCATGTCCCTGATCATGAGTTGTCCTGGAGAGCAGGAGAGTCCATATGTTTTTGGAAAGACTGGGGCACCAGATAGATGCAGAAAGGCTGGCGGTGGATCTGAAATGCACAGATACTCAGGTTTCCTGTTCAGTTTGTTCAAACTTGCACACAAAGAGAGCACTTCAACCAAAGAATCAATACAAAACAAAGTGCCCTGTTAGCCAGGGAGGCAGTGTGATGACCACTGGGCCACCTCATTTACCCAGGCAATCAGAGAACTTTGTTGAATTGACATTTTTAATCCCCTCCCACCCCATGACAGACCCAGGAACACACATTTCCCTTCCTCACTACAAAACTCTATTCCAGGGCTGCCAGGACAAGAGGACTGCTGTGTAATTCCTGTGCATCCTTAATGCCCAACATGGTTCATTTAATGGGTTCAGACAGACAGAACTTGAAAGTAACATGGCTCTAGTGAAATGTTATGTTTTGCTCTGCTCCTTGCAAGTAGAATAATAAATTACAGCTTCAAACTCTTACATCTGTATTTTGAAAGTCAGAAAATACGACAGTGAAAGTTGGAAGCATCAGCTGAAGTGGTGTGGTATCTACAGAGGAAAAGTTACACCATATGCAGCTTGCCTGCTCAACAGAATACACTCTGGAAAATTTGTTAAAACGGGTACACTGACAGCAGAAAAATGCTGCGAATAATCAGGATCAGTAAGCTTATGAAAGCACAAATCTTCTGGGAATATTGGAGAAGATAGGTAACCTTGACCTTTGCCCTGGTAGAAAATGAACCATTTTTTCTCAGGCAAAGTAGAAGCAAAGAAAATCTTGCCATAATACAGAAAAGCAGGAAAGAGTGCATGAACTTTCTCTGCAAAAGTCAGAGAAAACACGAGGAGCAGAAAAGCACAGTCTTAACAGTGGTCTCAGAAGCTTAGGCTCACACACAGAATCTTTTAGATACCTTGAGAGTGAAAGGCTCCAGGTGAGATCTTCTCCCCATGAAGGTCAAGGACAACACACTGCCTGATTTTGTCGTCGAGATCTTGATGTTCTGCAGAGGTGATAACAAGAGAAGAATCACTATGATCAAACTTACTTACATTAGCCATGTATTGGCAACATATGGGTGTTTTTCTGTATATTAAAGATGTTTCAGGAGCTTTATAAGCCACAGTATTGATTCCATGAGGCATAGTGGTATCAACTAATAAAAATGTGTCTAGGAATGAAGATTTCTGGGGGCACAGAGTTAACATAACTGTTTCTCAGGATGCCTTATTTATAAGATTGTCTTTTGCATTTGCAAATCTTAGTAGTACTATTTAAAGATGGATATAGATCTGTTATGATACACAGGCTGTCTTTTTGCCCTTGCTGGTGAACTGTTTATGCAACACTAACTCCATAAGAAAAACAATACTTTGCTATATGGAGGGAAGTAAATTTTATCATTTCCTGATAAAATTCTGATCATTCCTGATCACATCCTGATCAATGCATAAATGAAACACTAAATTTAGTAAGCCAAGAGTCTCGCTCTCTAAGTGTACAGTATTTATGTATCTCTACACTGTGTCTTGCCCTTAAAGAAATTAGTAGAATCTTCTCTGGAGCTACAGTGATGCAGAATAATTAATTCAGAACAATGGCTTGATTAAAAAATCTGTAGAAATTAGTATTTATTTTCTCTCTCTCACAATAACACAGAAGCCCAAGATGAAGCCTTAATTATCTAGAAAAAATAATAATAAAGCAATGGAAGTGTGGTAATTATAAGATATTCAGCTTGTTAAACCTTTTGTGATCTCTTGGAACAGAATATCTCAACTGGTCAGACCATAATGTCCCCTGGCTTTTCCATGGTGGGATGTGCTCTGACAGACCTGGGACCCTTTACTACTGCAATGACTGTGCGGTTACTCAGCAGCCTTCCCCTTTTCTTTACCCTTCCTCTCAATGTCACTGCTTTACTGTACTTTCCTGATTTAAAACAAACAAATAAACAAAACCACTCTAAATTCTGCTCTCAAAGGTTTCTTCCTGACCTAATATGTAAACTGAGACTTGAGTACAAAGAACTTAAAGGCTTTCAAACCTAATTTTTCCAAGTATGCTGAAGGTATGGAAACTATAGTGGGCTGTGGATCAAATCACATCTAATATCTTCAACACAGACACAGGACAATATAGAGACATCCAGGAAGCTGTGGAAAAACGCTTTGAACCTTCCACATGATAAATATTGTTTTTCTTACTCTTAATTCGCTACATCCTGTCCCTCTGTACATCCTGAGTATCCTTTCATCCTGCAGGTCTACGAGTTTGTCTTCTAAGCACCCACCAAAGTGAAACAATCCTTGTTTTCCATGAACTCCAGCCCATGCAAAAAAAGGGCAGGCAAAGCCAGGCGGCGTAAGCCAGAAAAGGATTCTCAGAGCATGTTTTAAGATGTGTATGCAGTGAAAATGTGTGTTATTTTCCACGGGAACGTCCAGCGATCCCACGGCAAAGCCCGCGCGGCGCTCGGTCGGACGCGGCTGTGCAGTGCCCATGAGCGCCGGGAGAGGGCGAGCAAGAGCAGCCGTGTCCAGGAGGAAACGCGTCCTCGAGCGAATAAAGTTTTTAAAAAAATATCTGGAATTAAAGTAAAAACAGAAAAACATTTTTAGTGAACCACCTCTGTTGAGCAACCAGCTCTGGATGCCAGCTCTGCAAACCCACACTGGCTTCTTCCTTCTGGAGTCTCCTGTCACTGCAGGGAATGGGTCTTGGCCACCGGCAGAAGCAAGATCAGACCCATTTTGGTCCAGCTGCAATATTTAACTTTTGGAATTTGTAAGTCATGTATAAAATAAGACAAAACCCCGAGGTTCAGTAATCTAACTGCTGTGCCAGGGACACAGGCAAATCAGGGGGATTACAAATGCTCAGTACAAGGAGAGCAGCTGATGTCTAAAAGGCTCAGTAAAATAATAAGAGATTCACACCAGGAAACAGCCACAACAACATGTGAAATGTATTTTAAAGGCATTTAATAGATTTCTATTAACCCCTTGTACTGTTGGGAAAGGCCTGTGAAAATAGAAAGATGTGTCAGAGCAGAGCCATCAGCTGCAGAGAATGTTAGTTAAATAAAATTTCAGCTTTCTGAGAGACATATAGGAAAAGAAATGGTCCATCACAAGAAAACCATCATTTTCTCCTGTGCACCCCAAAGCAAAGCTAGAGTGATGTATGAGGAAATTATTTTTTGTACTTCATTCCTCCTAATATCCCCTTATATTTCAACTATAAAAAAGGAGGTAAATAAAAATTAAAGCACAAGAAAAAATTCATCTATTTAAAATATCATTTCTATTCCCTTCACTTGGAAAGGCACAACAGTCATCACTGTCATCGTCTCAAACCCCTAGAGATCCAGTGACTCCTTTCCTAGTATTAGGGTTAACTATGTGCCCACTTTTTATAAAACATGTCCTACTTTTACTCCCTCTAAGCCACTTTTTTACAAAGGCTGACAGTCTTTAATTGTTTCTATCTTTTATTCCCTATCAGGAAAGCTAGGAGTTCTTTGTTCGCCTTGCACTTGCCAGAGAAGTTAGCCAAGATTGGCTCATAATGACGGTTTTTGCTGTTTGGTGCTGATGTCCTTGGTTCAGAGTTTCTGCCAGGTGTTTGTTGGACCCCAGCAGCCAGAACACTACAAACTGTGAAGCATAAGGTTTCTCATGAGGGTGTTTTTAAAATATATTTGTCATTGCATGTCATGATAGTCTTCTTCCTCTCCAGACACCCCCTCCCACTTTGAATCTCTCTTCAGTTATGTTCTTTTGAGGGCGATTTCCACATGCAAACCGTGTGTCAAAAATACACCTTTTGTGATGCTGATGAACACTGAGACTTCCTAAAATATGAAATCCCCAAACTTAATTTTGATCTCTTGATTTATCCATTCAGTATGAGTGCTTTTCATTCCCCCTTGATAAACTAAATATTCACCCTTTGCAACATCTACCTTTTTGCAATAAAAGGTGAACGTGTATCTTCAGATCAGCAGAGTGACTGCCACAGAATTATTTTATTTTTTAGAAATAGTGAGGTGTGAGTGTCAGAATAACTATTCCCATGGCATGGAAACAGACTCTGGATGTGAGATATGAGGATTAGAAACATTAAGTATATTTTCACTTTATGGGATATTATTTCCTTTTCATGTGACTTTTCTTTAGCTTCAGTTTTATGTTATTGGAAGGCTTAATAAAAAAATGAGGACATTTAAACCTGCCTCACATTATTTACTTCATGCAGTCAACATTCACAAACATCAAAGCTTCTCTTTCAGTGCGGTATCAAAAACCACGAAGCTTTAAGGCTTGGCCAAAGAATCAACACAAACCTGAAGCAGAGGCATCAGCTCATGAGGCTGCTGACAGAATGGATTAAACAGACGTTTGAAAGTATTGCCAATGCTGTGGCAGAAAACAGAAAAGCCCTCAGTTCTACACTTTGTTTTAAACTAAGAAATCCAGCTTGTGTAAACTATTCACTTTGTTAATACTCAACAAATACCTACCGATGAGATGACATAATCTGCTAATGAAAATAATTGCTCAAAGGCTTAACCCTGATTTGGGGTAAAATATATGGGCTATTCAAGCTTTGATTTTAAAAAAACCAGAAGAATACAAATGGATTTTCATGATCAAGGAAACGTTATAGTCCTCATTAAAAAATGGGGTCTGACTGCTTTCACAAGCAGAATTGGATCCTGGAAGAATAATTTTATTGTGGTGTTCCACAGAACTTCACTACATGCTCAAATTTGCTCCTTCTTTGCCCATTCATTAGCTGTTTCAGTGCTGGGGACTGGTGTCATGGTGGGACATTCAACACTGCATTGTCCATTCTGGGATATTATGCTTTCCCTTTTGGCTGCTGCCTCCAGCTCCTCCTCACCTACATCTGCAGTCTGGTTTCTCTGTGCAAAACTAGACTGGCAAGGAACAAAATGCTCTATAAATATTCTTGGTCTGTCTTTCGGAATGAATATTCTCTCCTGCCTACTCCATAGCAGGGTTGCAGCACAGCTGGGAGTCCGAGAGGAACTCTGCTGTTTGCTGCTTTTCCAGGTACCTTGTCAGCATTAGCTGTCCTGTCCAGAGATCCACAAAGGAACAGAAAGAATCCTGAGGAAGTCGATAAAATTTTCACCTATCTACTGTTGCCATCAAAGGTGTGCTCACACGACCCCTCTGAAGAGCATAATACAGGTGCTGAAAAAGAAAACAAAAAAGCTGTACATGGGGAAGAACAAGAAAACAATGGGATGTTTATAGACACAGATATTGATGAACAAATAATGAAAAATGTTCAAAAGAGAAAACAGTAATAAAATGGTGGTGCTCATAGCAAGTCAAGCAATGGAACTTCAGCAAATGCTGCTTTATTGCTCAAAGATCAAATTTGGTGCTGAAGTGGGTGAGGATGCATTAATGTTTCAGATGGCTGAGCCCCATAACTCTGTCAGCTGTGAAGCTCACAAACCATGGACCTGAACACCAGATAAAAAGAACTTTTGCTGTTTCAGTAGCATTTAGACACTGAACAATTAAACACCATCCTTCCTTTGACATTGTGTCATACTTAAAATTATTCTTTGAAAATTCCTTTCAAATTAAATGAATTCCATCCTTTAGATGCAACTAGAAGAGTATTGATATTGAACTAGAATAAAACTGCCATTCTTTTTCTCAGACTACAATGACTTGGCCAAGTCATAAGCTACATAAAGCCCTGAACTTATTACATGCCTATTTTTAAGCAAAGTTTTAGAACTACATTATGTGGATTAATCTTTTGACATTTCCATCCAAAGGAGCTATTAAAAAACATTTGTCTTGCTGCACTGCTGGGCATATACTTTTCAGAAAGATTGACTAGCACATGCCACTGTATTTGAGGGGTTTCACAGGTATTCTTTATCTTTTGAATACTAATATGTCATAAAAAAGCATGAGCTCCTGAAGTTTGGTAGTGTCACTCATTACCTCCAATCTTTCACCTTTATGAAGCCCATTCCTCTGAAAGTGCTCCCTCTGAAATTCAAGAACAGTATATTTTTAATGAATTCTATTTAGAAGACATAACTAATTTTTTTAGTTATGCTGTGTGTTTCTTTAGTTATGCCATTTGTTTCTTTGTGAAAAAAAAAAAAAAAAACCAGACTATTCTCTGTGAGTGGAACTTGGTCCTTGAGAATGAATCTGATTTATTCAAGCAATATGCATTTTGAGAAAGTAAATATATAACTTCAGCTCTCAGTATCAGTCATTCAAGTTTCATTCCTTCCATGGAGTTTTGTTATTTTATGCCAGTTTATACTTTTAGTCCAAAGATGCTTAAAGGTAAACTGTAATAATTATGCAGTATCTTGTGAATTGCTTTGTTTAACAACACTGGCATTGCTTTGAGAATGGTAGAATAAGTTGGTTTTAATTCTATAAATCAGTTGCATAGATACAGAGCTGATCCAGCACTATCAACATTTTCGAGCTACTGTTTCATTTTTCTGTGACTGCAGTGATTTCGAAGACATCCTGAAATGTCTGTAGGGCTGTAATTTGACAATATCAACTTCCTACATCTACTAATAATCCTTCTCATCTTAGATTTTTGAGTATTTTGTTCTTTATCTTCTAAGACACCTCTGCAGGACACAGAGGGTTTTTTCAGTTTTTTTCTAGTCAAATATATGAAATATGTTGATTCAAAATAATGATACACTAAAACACAGCTCTACCCAGAAACACCCAAGATGGTCGTGGCTGCCTTGAGGAACTGTCAAGTAGGCTCCTTCCATTCCTTTTCCTCTTGCACACTGCTGCTTCTCTATTCAACATCTATTTCCACTCTTTGATTAAATGTAAGCTAGCTCTTGCTCTGCGGATTTGCAGTAAGACTTCAAATACCTCAGCACTTAGGAGCCAGAAGTGTTCTCCAGGCAGAATAGCACATAAATGTTAATTTAGCATGTTCTAGACTGGGGACACAATTCCCATTCATGCATATCAGTTTTACACTGCTTTAATTCTGCCAACTTTAGTCGAGTTCATCTTGATTTAAACTGCTGAATAAGAGCCTAAGAGAGGCACCAGGATAAATCAGGCAAAGAAATAGCAACCATATTTAATTATCCATATATAGTAATTCTAAATGAAGTAATTCTAAATGTAGTTACTCACATCCAGTTACAGGGACTGTTGTCATATTTCCCATAAAAAGGATCACATTAAATAATGAGATTGACTAATTTCAGTCAGCTGACAGCTAGCTGAGAGCCAGCAGTAAGGACAGAGGGCTTTTCAGCCCAGGGGTTTAAAGTGCTAAAGCCTGCATTTGTGTCTGCTTCTTATTGTGTAATGCATTTGTATGACTCCCTGAAATGCATTTGATATGTAGAAAACTTGCTGCATTTTATTTTCATCATTTTATTGATTCACTTTTAAGTGTCTGTGTTTGTTTCAAGGTTCGGGTGCATGGTGACACAATTTTGTCACAATTAGAACAGAGTCTACCAGGTGACAGGAAGGGAATGCAGATGAGTGAGACCCTGCTGGTTGATTCAGATCTAGAATTCAAATCTCTGGAGACAAAAATTGGCATGCTTTGGGTTACATCCAGCCCTGGTAAAAAAAGGCCAAATTCATTGAAGACTCTGGTGTTACCACAAAAAAAAGAGGTTACCTGAATAGTTCCAGCTACTTAAAATTTTGAATCTGACTTTAAAAGACAAGCTACAATGATGCCTGCCTGCTTCTTCATTGAATATCTGGTTATGTTAAGGGTCTTACTCCTCAACTTCAAAGCCATCCATCAGATTAGCCTAAGATACTATGGATGACCTCCCACGAGATCTCCAGTCCACTGAGCTCTCTAGAGTCAAAGATAAAAACTGAAGTTAGGACTATGAAAGACAGAGCTCTCCTGACAACTCACCCAAATGTGTCTCCATCCTCAAAGAGATGAACTCTTCTGGGAATCCCAGTTTCTTCGGGTCAGAGTGTAAAATCCACCCTCTAACATGGTCTTCCCTGAGAATAAAAGATAAGAAATCCTGATGTCGAGGAGGTGATGAGAGAGCTATGGCACTTTTTAATGTGTTTACTTTTCCAGCCTGGAATGTGCTCGCACAGTACAATGCTGGACTGCAACAAAACTGCTCCAGCAGGCAGGGGGGTCATTAATGGCAGGCTCTGTGCTGGGAAGAGACTAAACAGGAGAGAGGCACAGAGGGATGCAGGACTGGGGCTCACTGCAGCTTAACCGTAACAAGTGACTTTGGTGGTCTCCATCTTGCACTGTGCTCAGGGTGGTCTACATAAATCAGCAGGATCAGCTTTGACTGGGGATGTTTTTCATTTGTTGCCTCTCTCAGATTAGAAGGTAAATTTTCAGATTCAGAAGCTGTGATCTGGTATTTTCTGTGCCATATATTTTGTGTGCCCTATACAGAGAAAGCCATGGTTGCGTGTGAAGTACAAAGACAAGTAATGGTTTTATTATGCTGCTGTTAAGCCCTGCTAGTCCAGTGCTACATGAATGTGAGTATAGTCACACATTTACTATGTAATTTGTCTATATACATTCCTCCTCTTCAGAAATGGCTTTGTTTTCATGGGGCAGGTGAAAAATAAGCATTATCTTCAAGAGCTTTTAAAGTTCCACTATTCCTGCTACTTGCATTACTTTAAAATTTTATAAACTCCATATAAATCCCTTAAACTATACATGACTAAAAAGAGTATTTTTACCAATGACCATGGTGTATTGAAAACTACTACTTAGATAGGTGGCTATCTCAAACTGCATTGTTATTACCTCACTGAGGTACCTTACTTTTCTGTAAAATAGTAATTTTGTAAGAATTTGCCTCTCATAGTTAGCAGTCATGAGTAGTTTTGAATTCCTACTTCATTGCTTATGGAAAAGCAGCACATCTGAGGTAATCTGAAGGTTGGTTTACACTGCAGACTGCTGTACTGCAAAGGTACAGGCTCTACACTCATATAAGATTAAGAAGCCTCTAAACTTAGTTAACCCAGCTTTGAAAGAACTCAGTCCAGAGTCAGTATCTTTCCCTGGGAAGACAGCTGCTGACATCTCATCTGTTTTGCCTTCTTTCTAACATATTGCTTATCAAATAGACACAAGCACAAGGTTAAGTTTTTCATTCTGTTTTGTTCATCTGGGATTTTCTTTCCGTATATTTGATTATAGAGCACCGGTTTTAGTGAAGGCCTTGTACCTGCAAAATAGAACCAGTTTAGCCCTGTGTTCCTGGCTAATCCAGGTGAACATCCTTGGGGTTTCTCAAGAGCACACAGTTAAGCACACACCTGAGTGTGTGCAGGTTCCAGGCCTCCACTGTCCACATATTTGCTCCATACATTTGTGATTACATGCATTAATTGTTATATCTCCTCTAAGATTTAAAGTGAGTGCGGATTCCAGACACATAATTAAACTATACACTGGAATAAATCCTAAATCCAAGTAAGTCAGCAATAATAAAATAGGGGCAACGTAATCAAAGTGAGGCTGCCAATTTCAAGTGCACTGTTTGGATTTTTACTGGTGCTGTAGAAATTAAAATCTGGCCTACAGTAGTATTGTTTCAATCCTGAAAAACCTTTTCACAGCTATTTTTTCTTCACATTGTAAATAAGTACTTACCCCATAAAATGAATATGGTACATGAAATACTTCGCCTTTGTATTCTTGCAATGTATGTAGCCTCATACAAGTATAGAAATGGATTAGACATTCCTCTTTGGTTAAGAGATATATCAGTGCATAAAGTCACAGTCTGGGTTCATTTAGCCTTTTCATTTGTAGTGCTCCATATTACATGAGTGCAGATCTATTTGAATCTGTTTAATATTCATGATCCTCTCACCAGTCTGAGTGAAAGAGATAAAGCTTTTGATAGCAATCTCAGCAACTTGATTAACAATGCACTAATCATCACTACCATTGACCTGATTCAGAAATGTTTTCAATTCATCCATCACTTTATAACCAAAGATGATTGCATTACCTTACCATTTTTTATTTAAATAAAACCACATGAGCTGTAAATATCTTGCCATTTTACTAAATGCACCTTGGTACCAAATTAATTTATTTTTAAAACTAAATACCAAAATGACCCATAATAACCAATTAGGGCAGGAGCATAGGGAAAACGTATCACAAGTGGTCTGCAATAAAATCAATTCACTTTGACTTCACATCAATAAATGTTAAATTGTGCCAAGGAATTAATTTTGCAATAAATTGTTATTGTTGTTATAAAATCTAACTAACACATATTACCAGGAGTAATTATCCATATATCAGAATGCATTGAATGTAGAGTGTGCACTATAATTACTCCCAAAATTGCTTATCATTCAAATGGTAATTTTAGGGATAATGTTTCTTTAACTATAACTTTATAAATTTCATCTAAAATTTATTTTTAGGGTTTTTTTTTCTTTACTTGGCACTGCAAAGAAAAAATGAACAGATAATAAATATGTGAAAAATGCAACAGATAATAAATATGGTAATGTAGTTTAATCAGTATGTCTTACTTTAATATATAATTGCCAGATGTTGCAACACTATTAGTAAAGTGAGATACCTCCTTTTGAGGGGAATTTCCTTCACGAGTGCTAACTGGAATCTCCAAGCCTATTCAGAGCAATAGGTAGAGTACAGCGCTGTAAAAATATTGCATCCAAGTCTGTGTGAATACAAAACCTGTAGGGGTCATTAAATGTTTTTCTTAGATATTGAATTTTTCTCTTGTCCTAGTATTTGGGTTCAGGCAGAAGTCCACTGTCACAAGGGTTTGGTTAAGAATTTGGTAACTGTAATATCAATGACCAAACAGAAAAAAATAAGTAAGAGATTCAAGCCTGTGTACTATTTTACCTTTTTTAGACCCAGGAGCATTGAAAGACTAATTCCAGAATGCAGATACTACCCTGCTTTCAATAATTCTTAAATGCTGTGATTAAGTTTTGTGGATCATTAGGAGTTCATAATTATGATGACTGTTTTCAGCTCACCTGAAGCTTTCTAATGGGGTTTGTTGTTTTTCATTTTTTAGGTGCCTTAACCGCATCACATATCTGAATTTCTGAACATTCCAAGTCATAGAAGAATACACCTGGAAAGATGTCAGTATTTTGTATAACTGTGTTATCTGGCACAGAACCAATAACATCTACATACTATTCCTAACGGCTTTTTTTCATGGATTAGTGTAACTTAGTGGTGTTTGTTTAGTTTCATCATCACTATTTGAACTAAAAAAATTTTGGCGATATCTGTTTACAGGGTAGGGAATTTGAATGATTTTATTCCTAGAACTGGTCACTGGGGTTTAGACTCAGTAACAATTATAAAAGGAAGAGATTAAGGGAGATCAGCTCGTGCTGCTGCGTGATGAAGCTCTTCCATGTAACAAGAAACTCAGTCTATGCAACTGTTATTACTGTCTGAGAACAATGATACAGAACAGTTCTTTACACATCCAGAATACATTAATATGGTGATTGACTTTGGTGATGAATTTTGGGGCTTCTTCTTATTAAAGAACTGTTGAAGTATTCCGTTGAGCATATGCTTTATGCTGCCTTATTTTCATAACCATATATAGAAGATCAAATCAGAAAACACAAAGGCTTTTGCAAAATATTTCAGAAGGAATTTTTAAAAGACAAATGTGTAGTGGCATGAATAATAAGTTTTGTGTTCTGTGGGTGCTACTGAACTTTCAGTTTCATCAGAAAATATCGGTGAGAATGACCAACTCCTGTGTTTTTTAAGTGTCTGTAACACACATCCTGAGGATGTGACAGAATTTTCTAACATTTTCTTTATTGCCCCAGGTTAATGTTTATGTCTGTAAGTCCAGAGTGCTAGCAGGAACCCAATCATTTGCAAGGGTTATCATGATCATGACCATGAAATTGCACTTTCCTTTTTGGAGGTGATCAACACATATTGTAGTTATGAAGTAGGTGATATCTAAATTATTGTCCACACCTTGTAGTTATAAGGAAACATTTCTGTAATGAGCAAGACATTTTAAAGCTCCTGGAATGGCACTGTGAAAACTTCAGCACAACAGGGTACATGGGACTTCTCATCCTTCCCTTTGGACACCCAGTTTAGGCAGGTGATCAAGTAGGTTCCCATCTAGATCATCCTAGTTAGGTGATTGATGTAAGGCAGACTCCAGGAGCACACAGACAGACTACATGAAATTGCTTTCCTATGATAGCTAAAGTTTGTTAATACAATTTTTGTTGTCCTGAATCTCTTTTTACTTTTCTTGATATTATTCCTAACAGAAATCTCTCAGAGATACACAAGGCTTTTGTAAACCAGGAGCTGCTAAGTACTTTTGAAGATCCTGACACAGTAAATTGTTAGGAATAGTAAAGTGATATTTTGAGAATTAAATAGAAAGAAAAATGTTTAAAACTTAAGATATCCACAAGACATATATAGTCCTTAAAGCCTCTTCATGTGAATTCACTAAATGCACCTTTCACTTCTAGTCGGTGCTTCTCATTCAATAGTATTGTAGATTTGAAAAAGTTTCTATTCAGGTTACTCTTAAAACCCTTCTGAAGTGAATAATTTTATCCAATGCTTGATTATTTAATAGATAATCTAGATTTAATTTTGGTAAAGAAAAATATGTGTCAGCATAGCTATTTAATACAAAAATACATGGCCTGGAGAAATGTTATTTTAAAGCTGTTTGCCTCCTTAATTGCAACAGTCTGTATATCTATTTGTCTAGACTCCATCAAGGGCACTATTGTAGCTGGAGGCATTGGTTTGAAGAAGACTAAAGGGCTACATCATGTCAGAGCCTCAAGTAGGAATTATTGCCTTTCTTGCCACAGTTCACAGCTGTATTATGTCACCAAATCACATCACAGTGTAATCAAAGATGAATAAAATATTTTTTTTCTTTACCTTAAACGCTTTCCCTGTCAATTACAATCAAAGGACATGATTTCAGGTCTGTCAGTTTGCTGGGTTCTCTCCTACTGATGACTCCAAAACTGTAATCTGCTAAATATAAAATGAATCAGAGAAGTCTTAGAATGATTCTGCTATTAAGAAGAAGAATGTTTTTCTCCCACAGGGGACAGGAAAGTAATTGGTCTTTAAAGAAAGAAATCAAAGATGTTAAAAAATTACCTTTTTTGGTCCTTTCCTCTCCACCTTTGGCTTTTTGGCTTTTTTTTTCTGTGCTAAACCTTCAGCCATTCAGTGTTCTTCTCCTAAGAAGACAGACATAAGTATTCTAATCAAATCTGTCCAGTTTTGTGTGCCATTAAAGTAAACATTTAACTGACGTCTTGTTTGCTCCATCACACCTTTTTCCCCTCGGTATTATTGTCGATTGGGTGCTCTGTAATGGGCAGGCTGCATGCCTGCTGCAACTCCAACTTCTAGGCAGTTTAGTGGCTTGATTACATCATTAACCATAATCAAAAACATTTCCCCAGAATGATTTTAGCTTGGTAGTAAGGACTGCTTCCTTTGATCTCAGTAGCAACATTTTACGATAGGTTGCTCCTCATTTACACTACAAATGCTGGCAAAAATGAAAGTGGTATCTTCCCTAGTAATACCAGATAAAAAAAATAACTGGTTCAGCATTCATGCCAGCTGCTGTCATTGATGAACAATGGCCTTTTCCTTGCAAGAAAAATGTATAAACACATATATATGTATGTGTGCCTGCATTATTCTCTATAGTGAAATTTTCTAATGTATATCCTTGGTTTATACTTAGCAAATCATTTCAGTATTTGAAATGTGGTATAAACCATGCTATTGGATTGCAGCTTTGCAAAATGTTTTTAGTCATAGCAAAAAATTTCATTGCACCTGCACTGCTTGCATATAGACCAGAATTTCATTTTAGTGCATTGAAGTCTTGTCAGAAGCCTCATTGCAGATGTAGTTTCTAGCATTTCTAGTGATGTGTCCCTATTATAAGACTAGTGCAATAGTTACAACTCATATCTGTTACCTGCACCCTCAAAACATCAATTGACCAACCACCCCAAAGCTGAAAACCTACATGGCAGCTGTACCTACTATGGGGAGATAATCCCAGTGGAATTCTGGAGCACTCACAGCAATGCACCACATGCATATAATAAAAATCATGTTTGATCTGTGATGTCTCCAGCACCAAGCTAGAGCTGACCCATGTGGGTGGGACAGACAGAGGATGTTCAAAAACCTTTATACTGGCAGCCCTTGATCTCTCCTGTGCTCTTCCTGTCGTATTTTACAATTGGTATTTTATGCTGGATCTAAAGTTTACAGGGGGAAGATGGGAAATGTTTTGTAGCCTGCAGTATGAGCCAAAGGGATAGAAAGGGAGGAATTGTTTTGTGGACCTCTCCAAGCTGTGCATCTTGCTTGACTTCTGGGGATTTTGTTTGATGTCCCAGCTGTTCAGACCCACATCCCTGCCTTCCTCCCAGCCGGCTGATCCAGGTACTGCAGGGTCACGGGATGTGGAGGATTTACACGCCTTCTCACCTTCCACTGCCAGAGCTGCACAGCTGGAGCTGGGCGCCTCCAGCTACTCTGGATCCCAAGTCTCACTTGCCAGTAAACATTGTAGCTGAAGTGTTTCCCCAAAACCTCATTTCTTTATTACTTTCTTCCCATTTCAAAGCAAAAGTGCAGCAATGTACAAATGTCTAACAGGCAGTTATCTTCCATATGCTTGCTTGAGGAGCAGTAGAAAAAGAAAAAGAAATCAGTGCCATCCTCTAGTTGGTTAAAGCAAAGACTTTTTTTTATGTTCTTCAGTTGCTGATAGTTTTGTTGCCTCTAATATAAGCATGAAAAAACACAGCAGAATATTAAAAATAAACAGAATCCACTGAAATTGTCATCATCTTATGCCATCCACAGCGACAGAACAATAGGTTTTTCTGGTGATACACTTTCAATTTTCAGAGATGTCAATGGATAAAGGAAGGTTAGCAAAGAAGTGCAAGTGAATAACGGAAGGGTAGCTACTGGGCCCTTCCTTGGCAGGTGTCCCACCAAGTTATGATGTATTTATGTGGATATTCCCTGACTTTTCAGAAAAAGAAAAACAAATACAGTCTCTGGTGCCCAAGTTTAAAATGGTCACTGCCTTTGGTAGGATGATGCCCCGCAGAATCTACAAACACACAGACAGAGGAAGCAGACTGCCTGCATCCATCAACTTAGTAAATGCCTCCAGATTAGCAGAAATATTTTGAAACAGCCAATAATTATAAAAGAGTTGCTTGCCATTGCATAATTATTTTATAAACCACATAACATACAACTGTTACTTAGTCACAGAGGCCCTCTTCACACTGTACCATATGGCTAATGGCTTCTACAGCACATCACACCATACTGAGCACTCCTTCTCATCACACTGCATTGGCTACTGCCTCCGTTTGCTGCTAATGTCTGTGTTACCCTTTCACCGCATGTTTATTTTATGAAATTGTGGCATCTGTTTTTGGTGTTTATTCTAAAATGACAATGCTATGTTCCCAGCCTTAGCCTGAAAATCACCTCAGTATTAATTTCCCATGGTAGATTTCAAAATATATTTTTTGTTGTCTTTATCTTGGGCCTCTGGCAAACAAATCTTGACCTTTTTTGCATTTTGATTTAAAGTAAGATTTTTTTCATTTCTTGAATTCTCTTCCTGAGTGATTTGCACTGGGTAATATTGGATCTTTTTATTCTGTTGATGACAAAATCCCTTTGCCTACACTGATCAAGCTGCCAAATATTGAAATACAAATAGTCTTCTTTTTCATTCACCTTCATAATCTTTATACAGCTAATATCTAATTCTAGTATGAAGGCACTATGTCATGACCTACACATCAGGGCCACACACAAAGGACATTTTCCAAAGTTTCAGTGGTATCATAGCAGCTGGAATATAATTTAAAAACCAAACAATTATGTGGAACAATGGTAAGATGTTTTGCAAACTTGCATAACAATACTTTGAATGCATGACTATGATCTACTCACTCAGTCTGCTCACATATAACACAGTTACAAGGAACTAATTGACAAATTCAGGCATTTGCTACATAGCAAAATTGCTCAGATTTGTTCAAGTATTTTTGAAGCTATCTGTGCTGCTCATGATGTTCCTCAGGTATTTCCAGTAACTGATACCAAGGGAAAGAGAAGAAAGACCCAGCACACCAACTCCCTGCTGAACACTGTATGCAGCAACTACAGAGCCTCAACTGCTTCCTAATATGTTTTTTAATTGGCCTGTTCTAGTTTAAAGTTTGGGTTTTCTTTTTCCATATTTCCCACTGTGAAATTGCCTTGATGAAGCAAAGTCAGAGTGAAACAGTCATGCACAATGTGTGCAGCCTAAACCAGATGATTTCCATGTATCATTCTACACATGGAACTGACTACACTTCCAATTCATCATTTGGAAAATGCTAGTAATGCAAAAAAAAAAAATTTAAAAAAAAAAGATTTTGGCAAGAACAAGGAAGGAGAAAGTATTTGTTAAATGCCTGATGAACAGCTGGAGAACTTCAGATCTGATTTCATTCAAAATTCTTGTACAACTAGGTGCAGTTTATTACTGAATAACATGACCTAGTGCTTGTTAAATGGGCATGACTGCAGTTTTGCCAACTGCACTGAAACAGAAACAAGTTCCCACAGTAACCTCACGTTAATGTTAGCACAACCTGAGTACTACCAGGTGTGCATTTATGCAAAAATCCAACATTTTACTGCATATTTAACAGGAAACACCCACTTTCCATTTTGCAGAAAATCATATACTTAAAAAGTTTTTTTCTCTATTTTTCAATTTAACCACTTTTAGGCACTTTGCAGATCTTGGGAAATTATTTAATGGAATAAAAGAAACCAACATGATCCACTGAATTGCAAAAAATAAGAAGAAAGAAACCACAGGAAGAGAAAATATTAAACTTTTTTTTATATATAAGGCAAATAAGGGAAGAGTTGAATTCCTAATATATTATCCAGTAATCTTTCTGGATTACCAGCATGTCTTTCATTAAATGAAGATTCATAAGGAGGCAATAGGTAAACTAAGAAATACATACAATCATCAAATAAATGACCATCAAGTGGCAGCAAGAGAGCCTTGTACTTTAACAGAACTATTGATTTTATGGAAAAATATCTTTACATCAGACATTCTGGTCTGTAGAGCCATAGAGATGCACTTTACCACATTTCTTCTTGTCACACAGATTATGGAATTGTCCTGTGAAACAAAGTTTGACTTTACCTTGTGGTTTCCTTTGCATCTATGATATTTGAATTAAGGATTATTCAAAAGTTATGCCTCATTTCCTTCCATACCTCCATCCTTAGACTGCTGTCAAGTATTATTTATTAACACTATTATAGTACCACATTGAGGCCCTAATCAAGATTATACCCCTACTGTGTTAAACTGTACGTTATAAAATAAAATATAATCCTTCTCCCAAGTTCTTACATCAATAGAAGTGAAAGATGTCATCACTATCTTATGATAGTGTAAAAAACTGAACTTTGTCAATGGATGATGGTAGATCAGTGGCAGAGCTAAGACCAGCATAACTTCTCAGCTCCAGCCCTCTGCTCCCAATCAGCAAGGATGTAACAAGAATGATGGTAAAAATTGTATAAGGGTTTTTTTTTTGCAAGAATTAATTTCATTATTTATTTTCCAGCTACCTGAATTGTCCCTTTGGACTGGTATCTCTGTCTTACAGAAATAAAGTAAATGTAACAGAATGCTTATTGGCCGGAAAAGGAAAACGAATACTTCTTTTTAACAGTCTATTAAAAGTCATTAATATGAAAGCAAGTATTTGTTCTACAATACCTAATATTCTTCCCTTTTCAGTATCCATGATCCACTGGTTTTTGTCCATTCTCTCACTTCATTTTAGACAGGATGGAACCAAATTTCCTCGTTTGCTTGACCCAGTGGAGCAACAAAGATACTTACATTAAAAGAGGTGTGTTTACCTGAAGCAGGAAAAAAATATTCCCTTCCATACTTACCCTGTGGGTTTTAAGAGATACAGCCTCAACTAAATAACAGACAAATAGCTGAATCTGTTATTATTCTGACAAGATATTTTAACGAAACACATTTTAGGAGAACAGTATTTGGTGCTCAGCAGATTAATTTGAGCTGTACCTCTCAGTGGATTCCTTGATCCTATCTTCCTTAAAAATAATAACAGTACTGTACAAAAGTAATTAGTACAGAAAGGTAGTTCTTCACAATAGGAGTAGATTTTATATTGATGTTCTTCCTTAACTGCACAATGAAAAGGTTTAACTCCTGAAAAAAAAATCTAAGTTGCCACACTGTACTGGAAATAGCCAAGTCAGGCATGAACAGCAGCAAGTTGAACTGGGATGATCACTGAAACTATTTCCAAATGCAGACAGACAATGACAAAGAACCACTTTCAAAAAAAACAATTCCTGCTAAATAACTCTTGAAGTACCAAAACTTAGTCAAGAACTTGGAGATAAGATGAGATAAATCCTAGGTCTAGGCATCTGCATTTAACAGGAACCTCAAAACCTTTTACAGATGAATTGTGGCTGAGATATATGCAGACTGAAGAGCTCTTCAGAGTCTGTTCCAATGAAAATATTGTCTAAGTACATAAGCATTAGAGCTGAACAAATAATTCTCAATGAATAATTTATCTGATTGATTTCCCCTTTTTATTCTGTCCCTCTTCAGAGGCTATGCATGGACAGAACAAAAAGTATATTGAATTTATTCATTATTTGAAATTATTCACAATCTCGTTCAGTGAATAATTCTAGGCCTGCAAATCCTTTGAACTGCGGACTTTGAGTAGCTAATTTGCAGCTCACACCATAAAGTGTGCAATAACGAACTAACTAGCTAGCCAAGCACAGTTTTTAATTGCAAGAGTCTGACGTCTGAATGAATCCTGTTTGAAATTCAGTTGTACAAATGCTCAAGCTAAAAAGTCATATTTCACAGGCATTTTTGCTACTTCAGTGCAAGAGTTCCAAAGATGGGTTTGAAGTATCTGGGTACAAGGCTGCCCATTCACACAATTCTGAGAGTGCCCCCTCTTCTAATGAACCTTAGCAATAAATAGGGAAACTTATTCAAGAGCAGAAACATTCCACTTAGTCTGAAAGCACATATCAATAACACTAATAAGAATGTTCACGTGATAATTTTTGCATTACTGAGAGTTCACATGGACAAAGTAGGGAAAGGAAAAATACCTCCTTGAAAAAGTGCAAACACTGAGTTGAGTCTGGCAAGTCTCCCCAGAGCCAGAACAACATTCATTTTTCGTGCCCTCTTCCTTCTCTGCTTTATTGACTCCTGTCTGCCCTTGACAGAATCATCAGTTTTTAAAGTGAACTTCTTCTGGGTTGCCATATCACCCTTCTCCTTGAAAGACTGGTTACAGAGAGCTGATCAAAACAGAGGGCAGGTAGACAACCAGGGCAGGATTTCAAGAAAGGCTTTAGCATGCTTTAAAGTGTTTCAGCGAGGGGCTTGCTGAGGTCAGAGGCAGCATTAACTGGAATTTGTCTGCCACTTCTTTGGTGTTTATGGGTATCTCTAGAGGTTTTCTCATAGCCTACCTTTGAACTTCAAACTTCTAGCAAGCTGGTGTATATCTCACTCCACAGTTTTGATTGTGAATCTAACCAAAGAAAGAAGCTAGAGTTTATTTACCAGCCATCAATCACCAAATAAATTATTTACAGATGTCTTCATTTATTTGACTCTTTCATTTATTTACTTATAACTACAGCAAATACCACCACCAGACAGTGTCCAGATGGAAAACAATTACCCCACACTGGAACCGTATGCTTCCTAAAAGAAGCTGAGAAATTATTTGAATTTCAGACAGAAACTATTAGAAGTAAATTCAAACCTTTTTTTGAAAGAAACTCCCCTTTGGACACAGTTGCTATTAAATCTTTCTGACATATCACAAAGGAAAAACAGATTTGACCTTCAGAAAGAGGCTTAAGATACTGCAAGTCCAAACTGAATAATAATCCTGTGTAAGTGGCAACTCAAGAGCAGACTCTAATCTGTGCTCTGTGTCAAGCACGAGAGAAACCAACCCATGCAGTTTATCCAAATTCATGTCACCTGGGGCTCAGAGATGTTGACATGCTAAATGTAGCATGTCAGGATTTACAAGGAGAGGAGGAGCCCTTTGATTACACCAGAAAAGAAATTATTAGAATAGTTCTAGTAGATTGAATTTAAAATCTTACACTACTTGAAGTTGCTTAAAAAAATCTATAACTACTTACAATTATAACCATTGAAATAAAATGGGAACACAGTGAGACTGATCCAATATAGACAAGTATAGATGACAAGGAAGAATAGATCTTTGTATTCTTCACTGGCATCTCACACATTTCACAAATCCAGGGAAGTAACAGTTCTGCAGTAATATCCAGCACTGGGTGTTTGCAGTTTGAAACCTTCTTCTCTGCATTTCCAGACTGTGTTGAAACGGAGTCCAGACTATCATCTGGATCATTAGAGTCCAAAGCTCTACAGACCCCACATAGTTGCTCAAATGGTAGAAATGATAGTTTTCATCTGCACTCCTCCAAATCCAGATGCACTGTCGTTTGCTCCTGCTGTGGCATTGTATTTTGAACTCCAAGTTTCACTGGGTTGTGCCTTACAGGCAAAATGGATCCCTTCTAATTCTAAAGAATTAAATTAATTCAATTTCCAAACATCGTTTAAAGATGTTTATGTTCCCAGATAGGTGGTCATTTGGAGGAATTGGGTTTTTTCAGTTATGGATCTTTCTGTTACTTCTTTCAGGTGACACAACGGGAAAGAACCCTTGCAAGAATTCTCCCAAGGAATGATATTAAATGGCAGCTTGGAATCAAATGCAGTGCTTGGGTATTTAAAGAAATAAGTATTCAGGAAACAGATTCTACATAATAAAAAGAGCACAATGCTGTACTAGAAAGAACTGTATGGCCATCTTGTTTAAATAAGAGACAAGAAGATGATCAACATCATGCCTTATTAATAATAAAACTGGAAGTCATAACTATGGAACTAATCTGTCTCGGAGGGAAGAGTATATTTCTGTATTTCCTGTCTTGGAGAGAAGAGCAGATTTTTGCCACATAAACTGCTTTCTATATCCAAAAAGATGGGTTTCATCAGAAAGCTTATTTCTTTGGATACTCCAAATACTTTGGAGCTTTGCCAGACATCATGAAAAGCTGGGTGTCCTAGGGATTCCTTCATATCAGCAAATACGTGTCCCATTAACAAGAGAAGGAAGAAAGATAAAGACTTGAAAATCCTTATACACACAAATTCCAAAAACTTTGAAAATAATGCTTCACTTTTTAGGAGATTCAAAGGTGTTTTTCATAATTGAAATAAGCAGGAGACCAAGATTGTTAAACCAAAAGCGGACCAAGACACCAAAACCAGTAGAATTTCTGTAGGCTTAACAACAGAAAGGCAAGGAGACCTTCCTTCAGTTTTTCCTGTCCAGCAATCTGGGAACTGGTTTTGCCTTGTTTGACCTTCCCTAACAGAATGCAGATCAGCATGGAATGTTTCGCTTCTGGACGCTGTTATATAAGGATGGAACATGGCTTGTCAACCATAGACTCCAGCTGATATATATGGAATTTAACAGCTCTGAAATCCTTCACTTGCCAAGCATCTTCAGAAAATTCCATTATGCAGACAGAAGGTGATCACCATAAATTTAATATCTTACAGATCTTTTTTTCTGTTATTCACAATCAGCCTTTTACATTTTCAGCTCACGAGGGTACAGATGGGATTCACTAAACAGTAAAGAAACTAAGTTTACTTACTCCTTCAGTTATATTCCAATATTAGTTTACAAACATGAAGCTGAGTCTCTGATCATAAGCAAACTAAACATACTTATAAAATGAAATCACCCTATCAGTGGTACAGTTCCAAACTGCTATTTTCTTTCCTTTTTTTTTGTTTTGTTTTTGTGATATAGAATTACTTTTTTCCAAGGCTAAATAAATAGCAGATGGGTCAATCTTTAGGTCACAAGTTCTATCTTTTCATTGCCAGGTAATATTCATAGCACAGCAGGGCTAAATGATGCTCCACAGTTTGAGGACATTTGATGGAATCTTTGCTGTGATTACTTTAAGTGGTGATATTTAAGTGGCATGAAGTGGACATCTAAATCTTTGGAGTTTGGAATGAAAACTGTTGTGGGAAGATATTTTCAATGGTTGGGACAAATAAGCACCCATTAATCATTTTCCTTTTCAACTAACCTTGTTTACATTGCCCAGAATTAAACAATTTAAGTCATTTTGACACAAGGCCATCCTTTTAAAAACTGTATAGCTTTTCATTTCATGACTCTGCTCTGAATAGGGGAGTTCACAACTGGAGACAGCACCCAAGGTGTGGCCTCATCAGTACTAATTAGAGAGAAAGAATCCCCTCCTTCCCTCCCCTGGCAACACCTGTCCTAATGCATTGGTGACTGATGTTCAAATTTGAGAACAACAAATAATAAAGACAAGTGGCAAAATACTCCAGAACTTAAAAGGTAGGGCAGAAATCTAAGCTAGGATAAATTTTAATACTCTTAATTAACAGACTTATAATGAAAAGGCAAATTCTGAAAAAATCATAAAAGTAAATTTAGATTCTAATTATAGTTTATCAGAAAAATATTTTAAACATTGAAATAATTTCCATTTTGAGAATGATCATAGTCCCTTCTTGACAAAACCTTTCTTGCTCTCTTCTAGTAGTTTTTTGCCCGTGTTTGTTTTTATGTTTAACAGAATAAACTTTTGCTAGTGAAATCATTAAAACAAATCTTTAAAACCACAGTTTCTCTAACAAATCTTTAAAAGGTACAAATCTGAACAATGTACAAACTTTCTAAAATAATTCTATTCTGATGAACAATTTTGTGCTGACTCCTCTTACACAGTGGAACTTTGCAACATTAGAAAGAGGTAAGGTCTGGGGTCTTATTTTTTTCGAAACGTGGTGGAAATCACATCCTGTAAGTGCTGGTTCTGCATTAGGAACCCATTGGCTGTGATCAACAGGAGGAGGAGGCTCCAGCCACCCCTTGCTCTCCTCTGGTGTTGTTGCTATGGCAATGCTGAGCATCAGATTAGACCAGCTGTACGGGGTGACATGCTGTGTGCTTCCTGAGCCCCGACTTTGCTCTTCTTTTTGTTGTTGTTTTTATTAAAATGGCAATACAGATTGTTTGTACTGAACATGTGTAATAACAATATGTGAAAGAATAAACTCATTAGACAGCAGAAGGTACCATTAAGACAAAAACCTCGTGGCAATTAAAAAGGAAAAGACATGCTGTATGTGTGATAAACCCTCACATGCCAAGACAGAGCCAAAAACTGAATGAAAACATCTCTGCAGTCACATTAGCACATTAATATTCATCACCGGTGTTTAGGGGTTTTAAACTCTCCTTTCAGCCCCTCATCAGAGGCAGGCACAGACCCTGCAGCACTGACCCAAAGTGATGTAGAACATTCTAAAACCAGGTTACCATAAGCCTACAATGGAAATCTCCCAACTAACTTAGAGCATCTTAAAAGAGAGAACTATACAACAGTAATTAATAGATGAAAGACTGAAACTTCATTTCTGTTGCCTGTTGGATTTTTTACCTTAAATCTACATTTGGTGTCTTTCACTTACCTACTCTTCCTTAAAGGCTACTTATGTTTAGCATTAATGTGGGGTAGGGTCACAAATTAATGAAAAAATTCTCTCTCTTCTTGTGTATACATAAATACACACACACACACACACACACACACACACACACAAAGACTCTGACATCTTTGCTCTAGAAGAGGAACATGCTGTTTTAAGAGTTTCCATGTTTCAGAGAGATGGACATACTGCAGGAAACAGGGAATCCAGAAAAGCTTCACCATTGTTTGAGTCCTGTGCAGCTGGTTATGTCCTCTTGGTAACTCAGGGTCTGGCTGGCGCATTGGCAGTGTACTTCAAATTCCATGCACTCTTTTGATACTTAAGCACTACGACTGAATAGCTTTTACTTAGCAGGTTTCCTCAATAAAACCCCAATCAAGCTGAAAGAAATTGTTTAATCCATGAGTTGGTCTAAGGCCAGGTCAAGTTGGTCTCATTTATCATCTTTTTAAGGTGGAGCTTTTAAATATGGACAGATGATACAGCTCTAAGTGTTGGAACCCATATGGAGAAGGTATGGCTCCATTACTATTAACAAGTCATTGTTAATACCTCCTTGCCAAAGTAGCAGAACACAGCGCCTGGTCAAACATAAAAGCCTTTGAAGGTTCTTATGGGAATTCACTTAAACTTTCGCTGTGTAAATGCACAATTTGTTTCTACTATATAGACCTTGAAATGAGGTAGATCCCAAAGGCTACAGGAAAACATCTGCAAGATCCTGTATGGGTCAAATACTCTACTGATGTGATTTTCTCTTTGAAAATTGGTTTACAGATGGTTAGCAAGGTGTTCACAGTGTTCAGTTTTATTATTTCATTGTTGGCATTTGCGTCCAGTGCTCTGAAAATAATTTTGTGGATTCAATACAATAACTACTGCCTAAAGGAAACATTGTTCAGTTACGTGAGGAAATTAAAGCAAGCCATTTCATTTCTTTTATTACCATTTATTAACTTTTCTCCATATGTAAAGCTCGAGAATTTAGAATAGAGTTTCAGTAGAATTGCTCTTTTTGAAGCCTAATGCTGCTATTTTACTTTCAGGCTTGGCATTGGCCAGATTTATTAGCCAGATTCTGCAGAACAATTCTTTGTCCTGTTGTGTATCACCATCAAACTCTGGCTCTTCATCAATACAAACAGCCCAGGGAGAGCAGCGCCACTGAAACTGTGATCATCAGGGGAAGAGCAGCTGGTTTAAGAGCATTTATCCTAGAAAACAAGAACTGTGGATGTAGATGTTCTCTACAGACAAGACGATCAGAAAATGGTAGGTTCAAAAGAAATCTTGTTTTTCTCCATAACAAGACAGAAAATAATTTCTTAAGTTGTTGTTTACTCTCAAGAAAACTTTGGCAGAGTGAAGGTGTTCATCTTGGGAATTGCCTTATTTCATTTGAAATAGTCAAGACAATTGAGCTACATTTCTAATCTCTGCTTAATATTTGGAGTTGATTTAAGTTTGAGCATCCTTAAAAGGTCTCAGTTTACCTTGCAACAGCAACACTGGGGTCACGAAAGTGTAAATGTAGATAGTAAGTCAGATGTGTTCTGTGGCAACCAGCCAAGAAAAGCCAATGCTGAGTCTCAGTGAAACTAATAAATCTGAATAATTAATACACTGATCACAGTTACAATCAGGCAAAGAAATGTAATTCATTAAATAAAAACGTGTTATTTCTTTCTTATTGTTTTATCTGCATGTATCTGTTTTAGACTCACAGAAAACTGGACCATGAGAAAGACTGTCTTTACCCTTCTTATTTCCCATTTATTAAAAATGTGCTTGATAACTAAAACCCGAGGGGGGAGGGGAGAAGAAAATATGCCTCAAATTTGCTGGACACAACAGAAAAAAATTATTATACTTTTCCATGTGGAAGTAATACAGCTAACAGCCAGCACACCAAACCTGATTTCAGATCAGCATCATATGCTGTGTATGAACCGCTCGTGTAACACAAGGGATTGTGCAGCTAACTCAGCTAACTTCCTGTGCTTGGAAAAGGTGACACTAAGGTTTTTGGAGGGTTTTAGAGGTTTTTTTTAAAGCTTAGTTAAATCATAATTTTAAAACTGCAAACAAACAGAAATATGTCTTCATATCAAATAAAGGCAATTTGGGTTTAACAGACATCTGTCCTTTTCCATGCACTGCAGGAGCACTGCAAAGCAAATGGGATTTGGGGTAGGAGAAAGAGCACCAGGATTTTTGTGCTTGTCTGCAACACTTCAGTTGGTTTTAGTTGTAAATCAGTCCAGCCCTCGTGTTTCTGCTGGCCCTGAGTTAGGCTCACCACACTTGAGTTAGGAGAACACCTGCAGTTCCTCACTTCATAGCTGATGTGAGGAGGTACAGAGCTCCACAGGGCAGGTCTAACTGCAGAGCAAAGGAACCTGATTTAATTACCTAGATGAGGTGTCTGAGCTTAATCAGGATAAATTAAGGGAGTCTGATTAATTTTGTTACATTTCTGAGAGAAAAAGTCTTCTGTGCTGCTGGTAATATGGTGCAATTGTTTTACAGCACCTGTGGGCCCCTCAGACTGTGCCAGAAATGGCGCCATTTTTGGGGAGGAAAATCAGGGCTCCACATGATACCTTTACCACCTTTACTCAAAACTGGGATGGCTACACTTCAGCTTGGAGCAAACAGAAAATCCTTACTGCAAAAGTGCATGAGTGGTAGCATACTTAGCATTTTAGTAATGTCCATTGCATCAGTATTTCTAATACTTTTTACCCTTTTTTTGTCAAGAAAATAGATTAATGATGCATTTTACGATGCATTCCAACACTGTTTCTTGCAAGGCTCAGGCATTCTGCTCAGACAGTTAACTTCTCTGCTGTGAGCTGTGCTCCAGTTTGCTCTATGCAGTCTGCTGCATGTTGAATATTCATTTGTGTTTCTCCTCACTCCACCTCCAGATTCTTGATTCTTGTCATTCATGACAAAGATTTTAATGACTCTGGAAAGGACAGCCACCTCAATCTCATTGTTTGCACAATCAAAAGATCATAATCCAGCTGCAATAAATCTCAGCTCTGACGAGAAAAAATTTGGCATTGCCTAAACATGACATGAATATGTTACAGAAAGCCTCTCAGTTTCTAACTTTCAGCTTGAAGCTAAGAGCAGTGGATGAGATCCAAAATCTACAGAGCACTTTTTGGTCTTGGCCTTGGAAGCTTAGCAAGACTTTCTCAAACTGTGTTTTATAAGCCTGCTATATATTTTCCTCGTAAAGCCCACGTATACTCTTGTAATTTTTTCCCTCGCTATCCAGTTGAAACCAGTATATTCGCAGAACGATCAAAGTACAAATGTTGACATTTACACTGCTGGACATTTAAATAAAATTCTTATATAAGTATCTATTAGGCGAGATTTACTTCATGCCATTTTCAATCAACTACACAGGCAAGCAGTATATATAGAAAAATAAACCCCCTATTCATACTTACACAAATATTTCATGTACACTTTGTTTATTCATTGGAAGAAACTGAGCATATCTTCCGCAGTTTTACCACAGGTCATCTGAAGGGCAGTATCAGGATTCCTGTGATCCATGTAGGCCTCCCAAGGGGGCACAGAACAAGACCTGTTTGATCCAGCACCTGCTGTGAAACTATCACTTGGATACTTTTTTGTAAATTTTTGCCAGACTGTGAATAGTATAAATATGTAAGAAAGAGCAACAGGAAAATCAGCTGGATATTGATGAAAATGCCATTAGTAGCCACTGATCAATCATTTCAGACTACTTTTTTTTTTTTGTTCTGCTGGCACTGCAGCTTCAGCATTAGCCAGACTCAGGCCACCACATAGTTTTTAACTACATGTTACCACATTGTGCTTTTGCTATAGTCTAGAGGGAACATTCACAAAATACAAAGTATAGCAACTGGCATTTTAATGTGGTATGTGTGACCAGCAGGCAGCTTGGAGACCATTCTGTCAGAGTTCAGAATACCCTGATAGGATTTAACAATTCAGTTTCTAGTAATAATCAGATCCCAATGCCACAGAAAAATTTTAGTTTAATTTCCAGATAAATTCTTAGAGGGCTCTTTAGTTTTGTTTTAAATTTAGGTCCTCTGGAACCTGACAAAAAGACCTTAGGGAATGGATTTGAGTAATGATTTTCTGAAGCCATTAAACTTAACAATGACTTCAAAGATTTGGCATCTGTTTTTTAAATGTTCGCATGAGGCTGACAGTTGGTATACAATGTTTCACCCCATTGCAGTTGGCAACTACCAAGATATTAAATGTTACGTACAGTACAAAATTCCCCTGAAACCATGGTTCTGATCAGGAAGAAGACTATGAAATATGGCATCCTTTTGTTCATCAGCCTCAGGTGAGGGTTTAAAGTCACTTGACTTGTTGACACATGTACCTTTATGTCCTTAATAATTTGCTAGCGCTAGAAAAAGGCAAAGCAGTGAAGGCAAAGGGAGTTTCACTCCCTTCTGGCTCACGTATCGGGAGCTGTTAGCAAAATTCCAGCTCTGTGGTGGGGATGTGTAAGTCCAAAACAAACAAGATGTTTTTCAGATGCTAGACTGTGTTTAAAACTCTGGCACTCAGAAAAATTTATTTTATTTTATTACTGTAAATTGAATAAGTTTAATTAATATCAGCTCACTGACAAACAAGTATGCTGATTTAATGTTTGGTTTTCACACTGTGCAACAAATCCTGACACACAAAGTCTTTAGACGAAGGCCCAGGCAGCAGAGCTAATGTGGTTCCACTTTGCAGCTATAAGAGTGAGAGAATCAAATCTGTGCAGCTCCCTCCCCTTTATGGATGAGCTCTTCCATTTCATTTTACAGACTCAAAGCGTGGCCAGAGCCTCTCAACTTCAACAGTGCAAGGAAAAATTTCCTTTGGGGAGAAACTTACATCATCAGCCACTAGACCTGTCCTGGGTTGCCATAGGTAGTGTGAAAAGGGAATGATTTACTGTTCCTGAAGCTCAGATTATCTCTTATTTGTCCATTCACCCTCAGCATGACCTATGCCTCCTGTGAGTTAGCTCCACTATTTGGCTCTTAACTACACAGGCTCTAGTTGAATCAGTAATTTTGTCTAACAAAAGCCACATAGGAGGAAAATAAATGAAATGCTGGCTTTTTTAATACCCCTGGCCACAAAATGGGATGGCAGTGTTTTGTCACTGGTTTTCTAAGTGATTGCCACCTTGTGCACAGGTAGCCACTCTTTGTGATCAAGATGTCAAACAAACAGTTTCATGTGTTATTACAAACGGCAAAGCAGGGCATAGTCTGGACCATGTGTTTGAATGGAAGTGTATAAATTCTTGGGAAAGGAAAAAAATGAAATTTCAAATCTTTAAGACAATTATTTTGATTTATCACCATTCCTCTCCTAATTTACTTAGTTCAAAGGAAAACAAAGGAAAAGAGTTTTAGTGACTTGCCTTTCGTATTTCTTTATTTGAAAAAAAGATGGTGAGGAAGAGGGCATTTCTTAACTTTGAGAAGCCATAGCAAAGTTAAGATTGGACTTCTCCTCCTATCCCTTCTTTAAAATAATTTATTGAAACTGAAGAGTGGAAAGAGGAATACTACTGAAAAAAGCCTATTTATATAAAACTTGTGGAAGAAAGTGTTCCAGAACATTCATTTATTTTAAAATATTGGCCCTTAATACTGCCAAGATTAATGAAACCAACTGTCATCTGCAAAGGAAGTGCCAGTTTATAAGCCAAAACTGTTCTGAATTACATGCAGGATTTTTTCAAGAATTTCCAAAAATTTTGGTAGAAGCCATGTGTGTAATACCCTTATTTGATACAATTCTCCATCATTTAACTCCTTGTTTTTCTTCTCCAGCACCATATTTGGCTACTGATAAACAACTATCTTCACAGAGTGGAAGGTGTCCAAGAAATATTGATATAAATAAGATATATTTTCCTTAGGGATTTAGGGTGATATGATAAGTTGAGATCTGATTCAAAGGCAGATCTGGACATAAATGCAAAATAGAACTGTGTGGAATCATCAACTCTGCCTTCTAAAATCAGTTTTCAGCTTCTTCTGTGGCATAAAATGCTCATTGTATCTTTCTCTAGCATCAAAACTTTCATGTGTTTTGATATCAGGTTTCTCAAACTTCCTGAGTATTAGTGAGCATTAGAGAAAGATTTCACCAGGGCTCATTTCCTTTGCTGAGGTCATAACCCATTTCTTCTTATTCCCTCATTGATCGATTTACCCAACATCCTCTGGAAGGTCATAGATATTTTTTTCTTTGTAGTTTCTTAGAGGGAAACTCTGGTCTTTTATTCTTTTTTCTAGTCAGTTAAAAAAATGCAGATCCTTTGCCCATGCTTATTATACAGAGCTGACATATTTAGCTGGTATAAAGCAATATAAATTAACTATTAATTTAAACTTTGCAAGAATTTGGGGCTGCTATTCCCTTGCACAATACTGACATCATTAATAACTGTCATTTCCTCTCTTATGACAACATAAGTTCTACAAGAAGTTTAAGACTGATTTTTGCCATAGCTACTACAATTCCATTGATTTCCACATAATTCTGTCATCTATAACCTAGATAATCCTTTTCAGTCTATTTTGAACCAGAGAAGGCAATAAAGGTCTTCTCTGTAGAGTTACTGCCACTGTAGGTCTTCTCCTTTACAGATGAGAAATGGGCAACTCGCTGCTGGTCCATCTAGACCTGACAGGGCCCACTGACCATTGGAAGACCCACACAAAAGGAAGTTAATAACTTCTGCAAGTGGCACTCATTTCTCCTTTGGCTACTAGCTAAAGGCTGTAATACCATTATCTCCTTTGAAATTTTATTTTTTTTTCTTGGATGTTCTACACAGGTTCTGACCCTGACTGCAGCCAGTAAGAAATATCAGAGATCACAGCCTGGAATTAAACCTGCTGAATACCCAGTTTGGATCATACAGAGGGAAGGATTAAAGCCCATCATTCAGATGGAGGAAAGCAAATTTTATGTCAGACCTACATAAACTCAGCAGCTCTCTGACCGTCCTCTGAATTGAGTTTTCCCACGGTTGCACTTGCATTAAAATCTCTCTTGAACATATTTCAGCCTCCTCTTTTGTCTCTGCTCCCTTAATTGCTTCTTCACCCTCTAACCCAATTTTCCAATCATATACTCTTTTGAGGTATCAGGCAGGCCAACCTGATAGGACAGGACAAAAGGACACCACTTTTGATCTTACACTGGCACTCCCATTTGTTAGCTTAAAATTTATATTTCATAACTATTTAGTTTTGCACACTTTCTGCCAAAGAGTTTTCAGTCTGGACAATAGCTAGATGCCATGAATTCTAGCTTTCAACCTGAAGAAACAAATCATTAGCATTAGATGCATAATTCACTGCCCTGTGCAGATTTGTGGCTGCTTCCATGGTAATAAATATTTATTTAATATAAGGTTTTCTCTTTTTTGTGATTGTGTGTTTCAAAGTACTGAGCCAGAGAGCAGAACATGGGTTTCATCAAGAAATCATAAGGGTTATGCAAAGATTGATCCTGCTTTGAAATTTTACCCAAAAGTCTTTGGAAAGGAAAAAGTAAACACAATGAAAGTCAACTTTTCCTTCAGGTAGAGTAGAGGTGGACTTCAATCCCTAAGGAAGCTGTATCCAGGAAAGAAATAAAGTTGTTACTCTCCTAACACTAAACAAAATTCAAGGGTAATTTACAGGCAACAGCACCAGGTAGAATAGATAAAATTCTTGACAATAAATTTCCCCAAATGAATTTCCCAAAAGTGTGGGGGAGGAAGAACATATTTGTAAATATGGACTGAGGGTATCTCTTGGGTGATCAGTTTTTACCAGGGACCCCAAAAAGGCTAGAGTCTTTACTCAGGTGGATTCCTGCTCATTGCAATGGGATTTTGCCTGATCAGACAGAGGAGCACAGAAGTATAAAATAAAGCAATATGAGGTCCTGGCAAAACCTGTACTGCATGTGGAAATGGCCTCATATCAAAGTATATTGGGTGTTCCACCTGAGTTAACAGGTGTAAAATTACACAAGCAGACAGTAGGTTTGGATTAACTTTTGGACAGTGAGTTTGAATTAATTCTATCTAAGGACAACATTCTCTGCAGTTATTGGTGAGGTTAGGATAAAGAAATTGGCTTTCATTAGAGCCCTATGAGTTCTGTTGTTTCTCTACCTTCCAAATTTGGCTTTAAAAATTAATTAAAACCCAAGAGTTTATAGAGTTTATACTGTTTATACACCCCACATCACTTTTTTTCAGGTGATAAGGGTACAGACTACTGCATCCTGGCAAAATTCCAGAGTGGATAATTGCATTGCCTTGCCAAGTTTTAATTGAATGCAGTGTTCTTCTTAACTTTGCCTCCTAAATTACTGTGCATTGTTATGCGTTGTTAATTACTGACCACACATCTCCCGAGGAGCCTGGCTTGCAGAGGTATCGTATCGCCATAGTGTAATCCAGAAAAGAAATAACGCCAAAGCCCTCAAGGATGTCTAGAGGAACAATGACAGGTCAGGACTGATGTAGTAACCTGTCAACCAAACTTCACTTCTCTCTCTTTGTGCGTTTAAAATAATTAATGTAGACTGACAAGGGAACCCTTCCATTTCTTTGAGTGTGTTCTAAGTGAAGGATAGACTCAGGTACAATTCCACAGCTTCTCAGTGGTCTCTAGTTCTGGTGATTTGGAGGCAAATCTGTGAAAATCTCCAGTGGGCTAATTGGAGATGTTTCAGAATACCCTTGCTGGGGCTGGAGGGGGATCTGCTTGGGTTTTTTTTTTTTCCAGAGAACCGTTATTTTTAGTAGCCAAAACTGTTTGTGAAACAAGAGCATAAATCTTTTGTCCCAAACCATTTTAACATAGATGCCGAAAAAAATTTCTTTTTCAATATATGAATTAGGAAACTAGGCAAAATAGGAGGAGAAAATAAACAAAGTCCAAGAAATTTTGCATTTTAAAACTTTAGAAAGAAATAGACCGAAGAAAGTAGAAACCAAAATAAAATATTTCCAAAATAACTACAGAAACTAGTATCATCTAATTTTTTGCTTGATTGTTCAATATGGATTGTAATTTCAGCTTTTTTACTAACCCAGTATAGGAAAAATCCTGAGAAGTCAAGAAAGCTCCCTTTCCTACATACAAAAATATTGCCATTTTTATCTGACTGTATTTATTTCCAAATAATTTATTTCCAGAATTTAAATTGATATCACTTAAATGTAAATATATGCCTACATATATAATTAATGTGTATATAGAAAACGGTAGTGTAGAAATTGAAATATTTCACATGCATATTTTTACAAGAAACAAGACAATTTTTCTGCGCACTAATTATTGCCATTAATCAATGTGACAGTTTAGTTTGAGTGCTCAACCCAGGTATGATGTGAGGGAGCTCAACTCCCTCTCCCAAAAGACAGAAAAAAGGAATAACAAGAAGCAAGCAGAGCCCATGTGAGGGAACAGGAGGTGCCTCAAGCTGCTGAGATGTTAATCTTAAAACTACACAGATTTTGAGGAGAAAAGTTGTATCCCCTCTAGTTTTAATACCTCACAGGGCCTTCTCTCCTACTCTAGAGTTGAGGGGGTTTATAATTTGTAATTTGTGTAGTTTAAGGCATATTTTTTGAGCAACATTCATTACTTTAGGCATTGTGCCATGATATCCACATCTCTTCTCTGGAAACCAGAGAAGACAGCAAATGCCTGCAGCAGACTTGAAACCAGGATTGTTAAAGCATATACAGGCAAAGAGGAAGGAAGAAATTGCTCCTGAGGAGCAGTTGCTCTGAGAAAATTATGACCACGTACGAATTCTCCAGGAAGTTGTGAAATTTGCTTTAGGTTGTTGATGAGTTCATCTACCTTTTATTCCCCTAGTTCCCTAAAAAAAAAATATACAATAAATTTCTTGAGCAGGATGATTTTAAATGATTGAGGAATCTCCCTTTAGTATCCCAAACAGTTGTTTTATTGGCAACTGAATCCCCTTTTTCATTACTCTTCAAAGATCCCTCCATTTCAATTCTACTTGTTCACATTCTGCTTCAAATAATACCCCACTGAGCTGACCACATGCAGGACTGTGTTCCAAGACCTCTTTTTTTAATAAAAATTCTCTTTCAGTGTCTCCACACCATGAAACAAATCACATTGCTTCATAAGCCATCAGACAATCCTTTCAGTTTCTCGTGCAGGCGAACTGAGCCTTTTTCATCTGATTAATTCACCAAGCAAGCTGATCTGGGAAGCATAAAAAGCTTCTGAGGCAGGGTGAGAATCAGCAGCTCATATTTTATAATGGCATCACTAATGCCCCAAATTAAGTGCTGAGGCTGTTTTGCTTGGCAATATCATTTCATGTTAATTTTGGATGGGACTGAAAATGAAGTTGTAATCTCTCTCTGTCATGCTGCGACTATTTCCTTGACCATCTCCAGCGCTGCATTTTATGAGGATATGGCTGTTACTGCTGGGTATGGAAACCACTATACAAGGAAAAGCTCCTTGAGTTCCTGCCCCAAAGTTGACAGATCCGAGCATTCATCCACAGAGAGGGCACCCCTGGGGCGATGCTGGCTCCACACACACAGGGCTGGCCAAGGGGACCCAGAGCACTGGAAGGGCCTGGAGCAGGGCAGCCCCAGATTCCATGGATTTGACCTCAACCTCCGAGAGAAAATGAACCCTCGGAATGAGATGCAAGCACAGGTCTCACATGCTGTCCTGTAAAGGCACCACACCACCCCTCCTGACCAGTCATTAGCAGATCTGATCATTTTGTAGCAGGAAAGAATTTAAGAGAAGGAACTTTTATTCTTCAAAAAGCAAAAGTGACTCTTTTTTTCTTGCCTTGTGTATTGCTTTAGTGATTCCAGTTGCCTCTGAGTAATTTTTACTTTTTTTCTTTTCTGAAGATTCAGGCAATGGCTTTTAATGACCATGTGCTATTCCATGTGAACAACCAGTGTTACTTGTCAGCATCCATTCTAGGGTTCTAAAATGAGGCACTTAACTTTATACATATGAATTCTTATATTTTTGCCTATTTGCAAAGGTAATGAACTAACTAATCTTAGAATTTTTAGACCATTTACTCAGGTTTGGTTTGTATGATTTGAGGGCCACAGTCAATTGATATTTATAAAAATATGTTATTTTTAATGCAGAAATATACTTATTGGTCTTGGTTTTCACAGAAGAGTGGGTTTTATTCCCTCAGAGCCTGTCCCCTTGTCAGCTTCAATTTATATCAACCAAAATGATCATGTTCCCAGCTATGAACTCTACATTTATTTCATAGATGCATAAAAGGTCAAGACCTTAGATTTTTTTTTTTTTAATCTATGTCATTGTGATTTTAAAAGAGCCTAAAGGATCAACAAGACCAAATTAAAATAAAAGAAGATAATTGTACGTTCATTCACTTCAGATCTTTGGATACTCAGTTCCAATTTAAAATAAGCACGCATTAGTAAGCAAGTCAAGCACAGAAATATACACCGCGCTATTTTTATTAAGATTGGCCACTTCATAGTTTTACCTTCATTAAAATATTTTAATCTATGTCTTTAAGTATATAAAACATCAAAGTTTCATTCTACCACTACCATCTCAGAAAGAGATCAACTCTCAGTAAGACCCTTGCCATTTTCTTTGATCTTGTAGAGACCTGGGGATTTTAAGCCTGGTGTTGACTCTTTCAAGAATTTTAGAACTAATTGCTTCATGTTTTTATTGTATTCTCTTCTCTAATTTAATACGATGTTTTATGAAATTATTAGAGACTGTAATCTCTGTATGACATTTTTGCTGTTACTGGTGACATAATTCTAATGAAATTTCAAGGTAAAGGAAATTATAATCTTCATTTTGTTGATAAGAACTTCTTTCTGGTAATCCTGTTCTCAGCCTGGGCTATAATTTTTCTTCTGCATACATATAATATAGCAATGAAATACATAGCCTTTGTCTACTTATATTCAGTGAATATTTGCAGTTTGTGGTTTAATTCAGTGTAAATTACTTAATATCTGAACCAGAGGCATGTATGCATTGCTTTTAAACTGACTAAAATGCTGTGGAGTGTTTCATGCCTAGGGATAAATCTGGATTCTGCTGAAGGCAATAGCAAGCTCCCATGAACCTAAAGAGAATCAAATTTTCCCTGAAATGCTCAAGTACCAGAAGGACTTGCCCAAAGCAGCCTTCCGTGTAGGATATTTAGACACATCACTTTTTCTGTCCATGCAAAAAAAATCCTCTCTCACTGACAGTCAGGACTGAACCCACTTTATCTCCTTCACAGTAGACAAGAAATTCAGGCCAGCTCAGCTGTGTGCTAAAGACTCCAATGGAGATTTTGTGCCAATAGTGGTTTTCACCAGATCCTCGGCACAGTTTACAGTGGGATTATCACACCGATTTACACTTCCTTAGAAAGTGCTGTTTCTTGGGAAGAGATTCCACTGAAAACTGCTCATCTAGTTCCACTCTATTGACTAAAGGACCTGTTTATACATGATGGCTAATTGTAATTGATTAATACGTGAAGTGGACCTGATCTATGTGAGTGACTAATTCCAAATCTGTTTAATCTAGAGACAATGGAGGGGAGGGAAAGCTTCCTTCAAGATGACTTGAATGAGGGGCACAGAAAGGATATATGAAATTTGTGTTCTGCAGGACAGACCAATCTCAGTAGGTGAGTGCATTCTGCACTTTCCTCTGGTGTCTTCAAAAAACCTCCAAACATACAACCCACAATGATCTTCAGTCTCAGGGACAAAAATCCCAAATACACATGTCAAGAGTGGCAGCTGAGAACAACTGTTTGCCAGGAGCAGATTAATATAATGTTCTTGACGTTTGCTGTTATCAGAGTAAATAGAAGCAGATGAGGATTCAAGAAGACCAGGCTGTAAATCTAGCAAACACTCAGAAGGACACACTCCAGAAAAGTCAGGACCATCATACAATTTCTGCTCTTTCAGCTCAGTGCTTCCTCTGCTTTTCCGTCACCTCATCTTTGTCTCTAATCTTAGCCAACTAACGTTCGTGATCTGGTGTTTCAGCTCAGGTTTCTCCATCATCCAATGCACCCTGACAATTTTTGGAGACCTTTCACACACAAATTTCTGATGGCTCAAAGCATATATCGAATTCAAATAACAGAATCTTGGAGCTTGAGTTGATGCTGTCACAGTACGTTTTCTGCCTAGATCTAGATTTTCTTTGATAGAATAAAAGAAATGAAAACAGATTGCATGCTAATCCAGTCTTATTTTCAGTTTATGATGGGCATGTAGGAAATTGCTGATGATGAATAAATAAAAGTATCATGCCAAGTAAATATTATTCATTTGTAGTCACATATGTACTGGTGGGCACATCTTTGGGTTTCAAATATCATCCAGATGGAAAAACATCTGGAATTAAAAAAATATTAGCAAAGAGTGCAATATCTGAAAGTCTAATTATGGAACTTTTTTTCTGCATCCAATAGTTCTGTAAAAACTCTGGGAGAAAGAAAAGGACAGGAGTGGGAACCAGAGTACATCTGTTGGGTTGTGTACATGTTATATCAGGTTGTAGGCAGTTTTTAAAAATCAGCTTCAAATTTTAAGATGCTGATACTTCCTGCCTGGACTCTGAACAACATGATTAATAATGTAATATTTTAATTTCATTGAACTTCCACTTCTCTATTGGCATGGTTGTCTTGTTCCTACACAGAAAGAATTTTTGAAATACTGAATTCTGAGTATAAATGGCTGATCTTGATTCTCAGGCTTTCTAGTGAGCAAAATAGAAATGCTTTGCATTGTGATATGTGACAGATCATGCACTACTCCAAATGTTCTCACATGGGGTCCACAAGTCATTTACTTAATATCAAGGCCTAGTTAATAAAACGTCAACAATTCTTATCTTTGGCAAATCCCTTAAATATTAAATTACATTGCTAATACCTCAATGTTATCACCTGGTGTCAGAAAAAAATGGTTATTTAATAAATCAACCTTTTCAATAGAAACTTCAGATGTAAATGCCATCTCAGTGCAATTTCTAGGGCTGTACTCACAGCTCTGTATAAATGTTTCATCCCAAGAAATTAGACATTAGACAATTTCCTTTGATTTTGGATCACCAAAATGGGGATTGTACATAGAGCTTCTGCAGACTTCAGAATATTTTATACTGGTTTCCTTTCCATAAAGTTAAACCAAAATTATATGAGAAATGAGGTCCCCAATGTGAAAAAAAAATCCACATTATTTTGCTTACTGAAATTTCAGCCCTTAATTTTTTTTCTCTTTAGAGGCATGTATTGTCAAATAATTTTTGAAAAGAGTTATGTATTTGTTGGATCTTTCTGTAATACTAAGCTGAACTATTACCATGGAAAAGCCATAAACCATGTGCAATACAAGCAGATATTTTTTACTAAGAACTTTTTGCATTTCACACTATTTCACAGATTTGATATCACCAAAAGATTGTATTTCACAGCTGTTACTTAGCTACCATCAATTACTGCTTTGAAAAAAAAAATTAAAATATTTTTAATTAAGAAAATTCATTACAGCATTGATTTCCTCCAGCATTTAGTGCAATATCCTTTGCTTTATTTTAAAAGCTTAATTGAGAGCTATAAAAAAATTCCCAGTTAAGAATTTAGAATTCCTCAGTTGTTACATGAGAGCCTTAAAATACATTCCTATCAAAAGATTTCCCACCATAAAATAGCACTCTCAGACACGAAAAGAGAGATGTTCTACACAAGAACTTACAGCTACAGGGCTTCATGGCTGAAAAAAAACTTTGTTTTGCCTGTTGGTCAGCTGTTGGCAATACCCACAAGGTAAATATTTCCATTAATCCCAGATTCTCAGTGAAGGGGCAGTGGGGCAAGGTACATTTCTAGGAAGAAGGTTCTGTTAGAGGAGCAGGGGAGCACAATTCTCATACTCAACCAGGACTGGTGGAATCAACGTTTATTATTATGAAACTTTCAACAGGCTAAAAGATGCCTCACACAAAATGCAAGCCTGATATGAAAAAAAAAATTAAAAAATTTAAAAATCCCTGCAGAGCCTCACTATCAACAGGGGGTTTTTTTCTGTCAGTCTGCCCTCCACCATGAAAATGCTTGGGTATGTGCTTGTTTTAAGGATTTATATACCTGCACTCAGTTTTTGTACAGTCCAGACATGAGGACATTTCTGAAGACACAAAATGCACTTACACATTCTTTGAAAGTGGATTTAAGCTTCCCAGCTCATATTTGGACATAATTTTTCATTAAAGAGTCTTGACAGAGGTTTGGCTTTGGTTTGTTAGCAAAAGTTGAACTCTCCATTATTTCAGCATTCCAGTGGGAGATAACAACAGACATACTCATATTTTCAAATGGTGCCTAATTTTGAGTATCCCAGCAAATGATCTGCCTTCTGAGATCAAATAGTATTAGTCCTGATTTTCAGAATGCACCAATGCTAATGACGGCAAGAGTCATATTGTTGATAATTTTTAAAACTACCTTATGGATAAAGTCCAAACAAGAACATCCCAGAGAATTTGGTTCACATTTTAGTATCCAAGTATCAAATCTAAATATCACTCTTAGTGTATGGGATCAAATAGCTTATCTGCTTACACTGTGCAGTTTCTTCTGCTGTAAAACCAGCAGAAAATTAACTCAACCTCAGAGAAATTTAAAACATTTATTTTTTAATGGGAAACTTAAGTGTATGAAGTGTATGAATTAAAAGAAAAGTATACTTCTCTAATGCCATTGATTTCAAAAGTACTTTACAGTGACATCTCTCAGGTTAGTTATATTTCCTAATTTCTAAATAAGATATAAGATTAAGTGATTCAGTAAAAATATAACTGATTTTCTACCCAAAGCCACTTAAACAGTATTTGGTTATAAAACTTTAACAGATCCATTTATGTACTAAATTATTTAAGCAAATGTAATGCTTCCAAATTGTATTGTTTTGCAAGGTTTCTCTTGGACCCTTTGCCATTTATCATACATGTACTTCTGTCTTTTTTCTACTCAGAAGCACAGCATGAAAAAACTTCATTTCACATTGAAACATCGCTACGTGGAACAGTGTGATGAAATGAGACACAGGAGGAGAGTTTGTGTTATACTCTGGTAAACAGTTGGTCTACAGGAAGGATAGCATTTTATGCTGTGACTGATATATCAATTGTGAGTCCTAAAATATGACTGATGTGAGAAGGGGAGTTGTGTCTGTGATAGAATGTGTGCATGTGCAAGATTACAGGTGACATGCTTAGGCCTGCTGGGAGGTCACAACCTAAATCTCACCCAGGAGTTAATATAACTATGCAATACATTCTGGTGAAATTATATCTCAAGTACACTTAGTGTCACTCTTCTAAACAGAGCAATACAAACAACTAAGGCCCCAAGCTTGTAGATAAGACCCTGATGTTATCTACATGCTTTATGTGAATGAGCACTTCCAGTAAAGATCTACAGGAAAAGCAGGTGTCTAAATGTTTGCAGGTTCAGTACAGGCAGCTTTGTAGAGCAGGAATATACTGCCCATCTCGCACAGGGGACTGCAAGAGCTACCTGGTATTAATGCATTAACAAACACTGATCTGAAGAATTTTCAGATATTTTAAAAGCTAAAGACAAAATTATAATATATAATTTTAACAACCTTCTAGATTAAAAGAAGTGTGTTCAGGCTTATTTGAAAATGGGAATTTACCCATTTAATACACTTATGTATACTAATACTTTCCCTGGGTGTTGTTAATATCACGTAATGCCTGGACTTCCACACAGTCCCATGGAAAACACTGGCTCTACTTCAAAAGCCAAGCCACAGAGTGGACCTGATTCAATTATGTACATAAGTATGTGTTTAGGCAACAATTTATTGCTGTGAATCATACAGCAGTAAAGATGACGAAAGTTAAATATTTAGACACCAATATATTGCACTGAAGCATATAGCAGTAAGGATGAAGAAAGTAAAATCTTTAGGCACTCTTCATTTGGTGAATTTTATATAAAAATATTTTTGCATCTCTTAGGATCATTATATGTGTGACAAACTGAAGATGAATGGGGAGATAAATCTGGCATCATAACTTACACTTAAATGGATAAACAACATACCAGTGTTTCAAGTCTAAAATAGTTCATATTGTAAAGGGAGGTTGTTTTTCATATCTGAGTCTTGAATCCACTCAAAGCTTCTCTGTTTCCCAATCTCATTTACAGAAGTGTTTCTCATCATGCATAAGCTGTGAAAAGATGGCTGGATAAAAAAAATGTTGCACTGATTAAAAGGGAAATATCTGAAACAATGTCAGTAGAAACTTCCCTCTGTGAAATTCAACTCTTCTTCCATAACCAGCCATATTTATCCACTCTAGCACTATTACAATCAGTGGAAACATTCCTCTTGACTCCAGTGAACAGAAGATCAAGACCTACAAGTGACCACAAGAGCAGCTCTTTGTTTCCTCAACAGTGTCTTTAAGAACTTTTTAAATGTCACTGCTGCTTTAATCATTTTGCCATATGCACTGCTTTACTTTTCTCAAAATTAGGAAAAATTCTAATAAACTTTTACAATGCAAATTTAACCTGCTTTAATTCCTAGTGCTTAATGAAAATGGTGAATATTTGATTTGGAACATTGTCAGATGTTTTTTTACAGATTGATAAGATCAACTGTTCTCTGTTTAATTCCAATGTTCTTTTGATTGTTAAAACAATATTGGAGCAGCATTGAAACCTGTATTTTATGAAGGTGAGCCTTAACATGGTTTAATGTCACAGAAGATTTCACTGTGAGACTGGCCACACTGACAGCAGGAGATTCAAAAATAAGAACTTAATTAAATAATTACCATTAAAAGTGAGAGGTGACACCTGAGGAGGACTGAAAGTTAATGCTAGGCCACAGTAAGGAGAGAAATGCTCCCCAGAGCTGCATAGCTGGGGATTTATGGACATGCATTCCCTGTCTCAGGATGCCACATGGACAGTGAACAACTGCCCTGGATCCAGGGGACACTGCCACCTCTAACCAACACAACTCCCCAGCAGAGCACAAGCAAAGCCCCCTCCTCGCCCATAAACCCTCCAGATGCTTGGTTCCATCACTCTGAGTTTGTCCCCTGCTTATCCAGACAGCAGAAACTGCCCGAGTTTCCTTCTGTTTGTTTTGCATCCCCAAACAGGTGCACATGGGAGAAGGGATCACTGTGGATTCTGTTAACCGAGTGATCCTTCTGTAAAGCAGGCAGAGCCACCAATGGAATGAAACTCAGGACAGCAATAGCCAGACAGAACCACAGGTGAGTGACCAACATTCCTCAGAACAAAATATGCAGCATATACATCATAAACATCTATTAAGTTATTTTTCTGTCTTTAAGTAATCCACAGGGGGTTTTAGATGACAGGAACAGCATAAGCCATGATTTAGATGCCGCTGTAGCAAGAGAGAGAAAGGAAAGCAACAGACCCTGAGTGAGGCAGGAGCAGATGCTGTAACATGATCCTCCATCAGCGAAGAAAACCTGAACCTTGTCTGCCCAATGTGAAGTCGAACAAGCTTTCTAAAGCATCTCGTCCTGAGTGGGGAAGGGCTGCCCGCTGTGCTCCTGCCCTGGGGCAGGAGGAGCGCGGGTGCCAGGGCTGTACACGACACACGGTCACCGCAGTGAGACAAATCTCTGCTTTGGGGGCAGAGAAGCACTGACCAAGCGAGCACTTTTCCTGCCTCCACAAGGAGCCTCAACACTCTCTGCATTTGTAATTGCTGTTTATATAGCTGAATACAGAGGACAGAAAGCAAAATAAATGTAACAATAAGAATTTTCTTCCCATCTTGTAGGC
>VZTX01019272.1:66187-118687 GCA_013400915.1 Pardalotus punctatus | reverse complement strand
GTACTCCAACTGGATCTATTTTACTGTGAATTAATAATGCAGATTTATACAAAATGTGATGCACTGAGTGCTTTGTTTTTATAGGGACTTCAAAACCACTTTTTCCCCATCACAAAACATTAGATTTATTTATCTGACTGGCATTTTTTGTCAATGCTTTTCTTTTAGTCCAAAACCCAGCTAATTACTGGGAAAATTATAAGTTTGAATTAACTTGTAATTTTAAACTCTAAAGTATACCACATTATACTGTCTCACTCTCAGTCCCACACACACATAGATTAGTGTATTGCTATATCCACACATTATATCAGACCTATTACACAATTAAGTGAAATTATTTAGGCACATAATCCTTTTTATTAAGTCTTATTTCTAATACCACCATTGTTGAGTTGCTAGCACTGAAAAACACTGGGGTTTATCATAAAGTTCAGTAGATGGCATACAATATCTTTTCTTTTAAAAGAACTTCTCTTTTACTACAGACAGGAGATATTTAAAGTGTTAAAATTAATTGCAGGAAACCTCACATCACAACGTTTGGTTGTTTGTTCCCATCTAAGTAACAATTGAGATGCCCTGTGTAGCTGTTTCATGCTATTTTTGCATTTCATCTGCCATTCCTCCTAAAAAGAAAACCTAATCAAAGAATATATATACACACCACACGGGTTATAGCTTACCTCCCCTTTATTTTGCAGACCAACTATTTATTACACCAGTATTTTTAGCAACTACAACCTGGTTTGCAATGTGTTTCAGATCGAGTGTATTACAAAAAATTCACAGGAATTGGTGGATGATATTTTAGCTACGATATACTTGAGGGGGAGGGAAAACCATTCTGTTCAGACCTTAAACAGATGCTCAGATACAGGGGTATGAGCTTGTACCCTGGAAGTAAATTGGATCTTTGCCACTGCCTTTAGTAAAAACTGCTTTTCAAAAACATGAAGTCATTAAAAAATATAACTAATAATCCCAAAATAAACAGCACAGGAAGGGATGAATGAAAATGTTCTTGCTGCTCTGGTTCATTTTGGTCATAATGGGTGCACCAATGTCAGAGTGGAAAGAGGTAGAGAGTTTACTAGCAGATAAAAAAATTGCAACTATTGAAGCACTACTGCTACATTTAGATGTTTCTAAATAGTCACGTTTTAGGTTTCAAATTGATTGTTTCTTCTCCAGACTAGTGAGTCATTTTCCAGAGAATTTTATATGGAAGAATTTTATCTTGTAGTTTAGTGATCACAGCCACTTTTTACACACAAACACACACACACACACACACACACGTACACATAAACAATTCTGCGTATTGATGACTCATTGTTCATTTTTCACCCCCAGGTTTTGTTTTGTATTCAGCACTTAAGTTGTAGATACTGCTCTTTTTTCTTATTTCTAGAAAGGTCAAATAAGTTTTGTGTCCAAATAGTACCTTAGCAGAAGCAAATGTTTTGTTCTAAGATTAGGAACTTCATCATACAAGAAAATTAATCTGGTTGTCTACCTTTGCCAGCAAAAGCACAAATATGAGTCCCCTATACAGCCAGGATTACCTGTTTTGATATTTGCATGGCTCATCCACCAGACTGGGAAACAGACCAAATATCTAAATGCTGATGTCAGTAGAATCCCCGGGTTAAATATTGTAAATTTATTTCTATTATGTATTACAAAAGGCACCCTTCCTCATTAATTTTACTGAAGTCTCCAGATGGGAAACAAAATATTAATTTTGTTCAGCCTTAGGCATTGTTGACTGTTAAGGTACTCACTAAATCACTGATCTTATACACATTAATATTAGATTTCTGCTATAAAAATTGAAGACCCATGGGTATAAGGTTCAGTTTGTCATAAGTATAATTAATTGTTTTCAGAAATGATTAATTTGTCAAAATGGCAAACATATATATTGGGCAGGCAAGACTCCTGAGCAAGCTAACCTACCTTAAAGTCATGGTAATACTCATGGAATTATGCAAATTAATTGAGTCTTTCAATGTTGCATAAAATGCTACTACTAGTACAATGCATGGAACATTAGGCTGTTCATCCAACAAAAAAGTTGCATTTTAAAGGCAGGCATCTTTACAAGAGAGTCCTTATGGCAGAAGGCCCTTAGAAGTACAATTTTTTTCTGCAAAGCGATAGACTTTCAACCATTACACAGAAGTTGTATTTTTATTACAATTTTTAAAGCAACCCTCAAGAGAAGAAGAAACAGTAAAATTCTGGTGACCTGAGACAAAGGAACCTATGAGATTTGCACTCTGTGCTGATGCTAGGGGGAAATGGTATATGTCTTAGTAATAAGAGTTTCACTAGTAAAACCTCATTTACAAGCCTGGGAACTCATGATACACTACATTAAAATCTAAAAAGATTAACTTAATTATGCAAATTAAATTTACTGTTTGTCTTCTAAATAGTAAAAGTCATTGTCAACATTGAAATAGCCATATTACTCTAAAAGCATTTCTTTCCCTCCAAAGTGAACCACACATATATTTGAAACTTCAATGTAGTTAATTATTATCTATAAAGTCCATTCAAACATAGACTTATGCTCCTCACTAGCCAAAACTTTTATTTTTATGCCCCCTAGTAGTGTCTGGTTATCAATGAACTCAATATGTCAGTGCAGCAAATAAAAATATCAGTGTTAAATACAATTATCTTTAATATCCCTAGATTAAAAGATTAAGTAGTCCTAATGAAATTTTCCCTACCAAATCATTTGGATTTTCCCAGAGATTCACCCTGCTGGCTCTTCTTCTTCAGTCTTAAAATCAGTAATTCAGAAATAAGAGATATTAAAACTATTTTACAAAGGTATTTCAGGGGTGAAGGAAAACTTGCCTCATGACTAAAAATCTCTCTTCTAAATCCCATGGAGCCCCACAGAGCTGATTCTGATCTTCACCCATTTTATTCAAATGCCACCAACTGACTTTCGTGGTTGTTGCTATTTTACATTGCTGTAAATACAATCAGGATTACAATGTACACCAAAACAGGTAGGCTGTGAGTGCTCCATCCATTCTGGCACACTACAAAATAATGCAGGGCCATTAGACAAATGCACTAGTGAATCAATTATTATGGTTTGAGGCAACAACTTCTGGCCTTGGACTAATAGACAAGTATTAATTTCAATCTCTCCAGTGTCAACAGTCTTGCTATTAACATATATATCAAAGACACAGTTATTATGACAAACATAATAGCCTTTCTTTTCCACATCTAATCACACTTTAAATCGGGGTTTTTTTAACTTCAAACTGGACTTTGTATTTGAAAATTTATTATATTAAATGCAGATATTCTTTGCTGGTTTTTTTCTAGCCTGTAAAACAATTATAAATACCTGACATTCAAAGGGGTTATGTAACCTTACCCTGTTTTCATTTCTGATGTATTCAGTTAAGAATCAGCAGTCAGGAACATTATGATCTGCTCCATAAATTCAGATAAAGTATTTTTATTCTTTTCTTTAAAAACTCAAACAAACAAAACTCCAGCTCTGTTAGATTGCCTTTATAAAAAGTCTTAAACAATGCAAAATTTAGAAATTTCAATCCAGAAAGAAACCCAGCTCTTGAACCCCCTGCATCCACAGATTTCATGTCAGGCTATAACAGTGGGGTCCATTGTGCTTGGGTGCTTTCATGTCACACCATAACGCACATTCAGTGTCCCCAGCAGCAGTTGCTGTTCATGGAGAGAGCGCAGAGTGTTTCAACTCCCAGCCAGGGCTCCAGTACAGACCGTGTAAGAATGCAGGGACTGTGATACCGGAGATGCTGCATGGCCATCACTGGCGATGTAGAACCGGCACTCCCAGAGGCGACCAAATGGAGCAGAAGGGTTGAGGTCATAGGGAGAGGAGTAACAGGTCCAGCCCTGGCATAAAGCCAGCGGTCAGTGTGGTACCCAAGTGGAGCCATTTGGAGATTTCTCCATTTAGAGCACGCTTGCGTGCTGCAGTTTAACAGCAGCACCAGCAAACAGGCAGCAGGGACAGGTGGCAGCAGCCAGCTACCCCCACTCCATGGTTTTTAAAATTAACTATGGCAGAACTAAGACATGGTAGCCCAGAGTTAACATTTGCTCAGCCCATAATGGTCACTGCCCAACCCTGGAAGTTAGGGCAGTCTTGTAGATGGGACACAGCCAAAGAAACAGATGAATCCCTGCACCCATTGAGCACCCCTGACACCCCTGAGCTGTCCAGGCACACATGTGCCTTACACCCTTCATCTGCACTTCTCTCTATGCCAGATGCAGAAGATCAAGAAGTCTCCATGACAGCCCAGCTCCTCCCCGTGTATTTCCAAAAGCTGTCCACAAGTAATCCCACAGTCCCACAAAAACTATGATTTCCGTGGGAATTAGCGGTGCTATGCCCTAACCACCTCCCTCGGCAAGAGCTGTGCTTGGCCCTGCTGAGGGAAGGATGGGGTCACTGCTTCATTCGAGGAAGGAGTGGATTAATAGCTAAACTGACGTGGTACCTGCTGTACCCTCTGAAGCCATGTTAATTGAGCAGCTGACTTGTGAAATAGTTATTTACCAACAGCCTTGGCACATCTCTCCGAGTAGTTTTCCATGTTGTTCTTACGGTGGGTTTGCTGGGAACTGCCCTCAGCTACGCCTTACCTCACAGCTATACAACACCCACAGTGAGACAGCAATCCTGCCCCATTTCCATGAAAGGTCCTGAAACAACACAACAGCTCCACTGCACGAGGGCAGTGATGGGATTTGAGTGGGGTCACACACAGAGGGCAGACCCAGCATGATTTCAAACCTTCCCTTCTGCTCACTTCCTGAACAGCAACAAATGAGAGACACTGGGAAAGGGCAAGAGGATGGTCATTACATTTGTGTCCATCATCTCACTGTAGGATAAGTCTGCATCTTCCTTCCACCTGAGAAGAAAGCTTTTCTCTCCTTTTAAGAGTCTTTCTACATTCCATTTAATTGGACTGGGTTCTAGCCCAGCATCTTAAGGTCTGAGGCTTGCTCTCATTTACATGAAGGGAAGAAGGAACTGGGTTTCTAGGCAGCATGTGTTTCTGATATAAAATATATTATTATTTCCTTAATAGACCACACTGTCTTAGAAGAGGTCCCATATCTGTATACGAATTAAGTATTTAGATACTCTGTTTGAAATCTATTTTTTCAGTGACCCATCATGTAACTATTGTGTGCATTTTGGCAGGCTACCATGTTGCACATGTGCAGCAAATATGGCTAGTAACAAATCATTGTGATGTCCCAAAAAGCATATGTTAAACTTGCCCCATAGTCAGCCCTTAAAATACAACGTTTTTCTCATTTTCCATGTCTTTTTTCAGTTTGAATACAAAAAGCAATCAGATCTCATTGGGGAGTTAATCACTTGTGAACATAGAGCAATGAAATTATCTAACACAAAAGGCCCTTTTTTTCAACCTTAAAATCACTGGTGAGCCTTTACACATTTATTCACTGTTGAAAATGATTTTGTAATTATTTTGAAAGAGTCATTTTGGGAGGTATGTGAAATCACTTCAACAGAAATACTCATATGAGAAAGCACTCAATGTAAAGATGACGTAATTGGACTCACGGCGTTTTTCGTATTCAATTTCTGTGAAGCCACTCACTATCAATGACTTCGTTGCTATTACTTACGGGTTATATCCTGCATTTCATAACAGTCATTTTTCACAGCTAAATCTATAAGGATGAGCTATTGCAAACAACAAAATACTCAATGTTCAGGAGCTTTTGCAATAACAAAGATGTGCTGTGGTCAGAGTTTATGTCCTCACATGCCCAAAATTAATTTAAAACACAAATCCCAAGTCTGCATCCCAGTAAGAGCTTGTGCCAATCAACCATTCTGGTTTATGTCTGCAATTCATCATTACAGGCTCCAAGAAATACAAACACACATATTTCAGGCACATATTTTTCGTACATCCAAAAAAGGGAAGGGCACATGTAAAATCAGCTTTTATAAAAATATATCCATAAACATGTATTCCAGATATGAAATTTTCTTGTTACTGCAAGGCTATAATTCATTGCCACTTCCTATGTGATATGAGTGCAAAATATTTATTTCATATTAGTATACATCTATATCTATATTACCGATTGACTGCAACATGGAATTCATAGGATGCTAAAGAGTTTATAGGGTACCCTAATATTAATATAATTTATCAGTATTTGAAGACCTCAGCGTTCCATCTCTTCAGTTTGTGAATGATCAGCATGGGCAAGCATCAGAAAATAAAGATAATAAAGACAATGCAGGATTAGTGGTATACTGCAGAAAGAGAACCTTTCTGGCACCACATGCTGAGATGATGCTAACATTATGGTAAGGAAGCAGTCTCTTTGATTGCTCTAACACCACTATATTTCTGAAATGGTTGCTTTTGTTACCATCAAAATCAGAAGAGGTAACTTAAGACTTCGTTTGTTCTGTAACCTACAATAAGGACTGCTCAACCTCATAAATACTGCAAGTTTTTTGTTATTATTCCAAAAGGTTTCACTTTCTACTGCCAACCTGAGACAATTTTACTGCTTTCTCAGAGCCCGAGTTTGGATTGACTTAATGCACTAATGTAGGTGATACTACTGAATTAAAAAGACTAAGTCAAAAAGTCATCATGCATATGTCACCGCTTTATGTGTTTTATGCATTTTTGAAAGATTGTTGGATTTTTTTGTGTGTGATTTTGACATAAAATTGCAACTGCCATCAAATTAAAATGTTTGCTTTGATTTAGACAGCTTAAATGTAAACTCTTAACTATGTTATAAATAAAAATTGATGCTAAAAACTGTTTTGTCATAAATGTATCTACATTAAGGATCATTGCCCAAAGTTATCTCACCCCTTCAAAAAAACACTCACTGTTTGACTTTTAAACTTTCTCATGTATTATGTTGTTTTTTAAATTGTCAAGTAAATTATATTGCTTTTTTGAGGGAAGAAAAATAATTACACAAAACCAGTTCTTACTATGTAGAAAATGAGACCAAATCCTCAGATTATTTGGGTAATAGAGACATTATTCTCTTACACTTAAAACACTAGCATGATACCCAGAATTAAAAATTAAAGATTCAGATAGAGACATTTTACTGTATGAATAAAATCTGTTGGAAACTGGAGTGTCAATTCCATTCCACAATTCTTTTGTTTGGCCAAAATTCGTTTCTGCCATAAGAACATGTCAGATGCCAAAGAAAGCACTCTTTTTTCTCTTTTCAAGTAGCCATCAGCAATCTTCAAACACATATAAAATTAACAAAATATGACTTGGCTACACATTCTTGAGCTTTACTAGACATGTTAAGGAAAGAAAGGGTTTGTGATATTTTCTCTTCACCATCAGCAACAGCGTCATTATGGCTATTTTAAAAAGTTGCTGCGCTGCAGTTAGTGTGGCACATGGGACTGAAATTTCCATTACAATGCTCCAAGCCTGCCTCAGGTCCTGGAGACTGTGGGTATTATTTTTTTAAATGTTAATTTTTATTTTATTTTTACTTTATATGTAGAAATCTGACAGCACTTATATTTTAATCATTCAGGAGCTTAATCCAGGACTTCTTTCAAAGCTTAAAATTCCCTGTAAAGCCAAATTCCTTGATGTGCAAGAAATGCAGAACCAAACCCTAGGTAGCTGGATCCAAGCTTTGTTTTATCAGCCAAGAAACAAAGTTCTCCTGATTTAAAGTACTGCACATAACATTGCTAAGATAAGGATTTAGTTTCCTAAGCCAGGCCCTGATCCTTTAATGAGCTGTGGGTAGCTCACACACAGCCACACTGCTGGAGTCACACTGGCTCCACTTGCAGGAAACTCCAGCTCTGGCCAGGTTTCCCTATTTCCCCTTGACTTCAACGGGAGAGAAAACCATCTTTTACACTGTCAGTTCATTATATTTTAAGACCCCCTAAAAGGCATTTATTCTGCACCCTCTGAATTCAGCAGGAACAGGACATTTCTAGAAGTGGGTTATTTTCACTTGATTGATATTATTAATTTAACAGTAAGAATAACTAAAGAGCACAGAATGGGAGATTTTTTAATTTGTTCTTCTTTTCTAACAGAGACATCAACATAGCTCCAAAATGGTTCATCATCAGATGATGATGTATTCACCTGCAAAGGTATAATTTTATTCTACTGATTGCCACAAAGGCAACATTAAATAATTCCTCTAAACAGTAAGATATTCCAGGAGTATACTTTCTCTACCATTTTTGCAGCACTTATCTGTCCTCACTACAAATTATTTTGGCTAAAACATTTTCATTCAAATCAGTACTCTTTAAAAAAGGACTTATTTCAAGAAAACATAGTTCAGATGAAAAAATGTATCAATGAAACCCTGTAATGCCATTTCAAAAATCCCCCATTTACCTTAGCAATTCAAAAATAATTTAATCACTTTTTAAACAAAATTATTTCCAGTACTGTAGTATAGGAAACCTAAAATCACTGAATTACTCAGCTGTATTTTACATGTTTTTTCTGTGGTGTCAACAGCGCACCTCAAAAATAACATACAACACACTGATATTTTTCCTGTAAACTATTTACATGAAATATTATACATTTTAAAGTTTGTGCAACCACTATGCATTTATCATAATGCAAACCAGTCAAGAAATATAGAAATGGTATTGATGTACCAAGATATTAACTTGAAAATAAATAACACCTTTCTATTTTACAAAAATACGATAGAAGTGTGATAAATAATTGTTAAGAAATAAAATCATGTTATAAAGCCTTATGTTATTTACTATTTTGACAGTCCAACTCTCTACTTTTTTGTCTAAAAAAATTTGTGTTTATTATAGAAAATAAGACTCACTTAGTAGTGCTGTGCATAGCAGATATCACAGATTATTTACAAGAAGACCATTTTATGGATCTCCCATTGTTCTGGCAGTACAATGTGATGATCCTCAATACTTCATTTCATGAATTCATCACTTTATGGAAACCCATTTTGCTACAAACAAAACATCTACCCACTGTGGAGTGCTTAATTTTGACAACTTTCCTAAATCTAATCTATGGAAACATTGGAAAGAAAATATCCTTCACCTTTAAAATTGCTCATAAAGGCATGGAAATTAAATTGGTGCTTGCTTTCAGTTTGTGGAGGGACAAACCCCAGGCTGAGCATGTTTGCATTTGGCCAACAGCCAGCACCATCCCTCCAGAGCTCAGGGCTCTCCACAGGCAGTTCTGTGTCAGCCAGGGTACAGGAGGACCTCTGGCACCAGCACCACCACCAGCCAGAGGACACCAAACACAGCCCTGGGGCGTGGAGCAAAGCTGTGGAAGATCCCTCACAAACCAGCCAGGAACATCTTTGAAATTTCAGCAAGAGCTGCCTGGGGGATGGTCCTTTACAGAGCACAGGGGTGTAGTTGGCTTCCAGTCAGACAGCTCTTTGTAGGTGGGATGGGCTCCTGGACCCAAAGACTTCCCCTTCTGCCCCCATAGCAGACACATCCAGAGAGAATCAAATCATGTCTGATAGCCTAAACAGCACCTGAGTTCACCACATTTGTCTCTCTTTGGGGACTGAAGGGGAAAACTGTGTTACACATGTAGTAATTACTGGCAAACACTGAGCCTTTAGAACGACCTCTGCAGGACTCGTTGTTTTTGCTAACAGTCAGTTTGCATCGCTACCTTATTTTCAAGATACTTCATTACCCCTGCTAGCTCTTAGTGTAGTGATTTTTAGGTGTATGTCATCAGCCTGAGTGCTACACAAATCTACTGCACAGAGGTCTGAGCAGATAAATACCAGAGGTTAATTTAGAAGGTCAGATTGTGGAAGGAGGCAGCCCCACACACTTTTCTCAGTCCCACTGCACTTGCTCTGGGGATGCATGGCTTATTAACGCTCTGATTAATAAAGCACATTTATACCTTTGAAGAGATCAAAACAAGACCTGTTTGGGGATGCTTGGGTAGAAGTTCTCACATGCTTTACAAATGCAGGCCAGTACACTGTAAACAGGTCACACCACGTCCTCTTGAAGAACTGCACTCTTGAGTGCCACATGAAACACCTCATCAACACTTCCAGTCGAAATCAAACTCATATCAACAGCAATAGCACAGTGTTCTGTCATCCCGAGGCACAGGAATGACACACAGTGACTGCACATACAGCAAACAGCAGCCTCAGGTAGCTGGATTCTGACCCGCTCACAGGGATTGTTTCCCTGACTGATGCCGGAAAATGGCACGCAGATTTGGAAGGACAAGAGGAGCCTAGCAAGGTTGGACACCTGCACTGCAGCATTTGGGCACATGCCCACAGCCCCAGCAGGAGCCACGCTGCAGCAGGGGCTGCAGGGAGCAGGGGGGTGCTGACCCTCTCAGCATCCCTCACCCCAGTCAGGAATGCACGATGAGAAAGGGAGGCCTGATCTGTGCTCCCTCCTTCCATCACGCTAGAGAGTGTGCCAGGCTGGATACCCGCAGCTGCCATGTCTGAAGATACACGGAAACACATCCCCTCTTTTGTTTTGGCTTTGCAGGGAAAAAAGTAGGGGGTGGCTCTAAAACGGTATGGCAAAAGAACAACATCCAGCACGATCGCCTGCACAGCGCAGGGCACAGTGAGCACCTTGTTCGGATAAAACACAGCTTCATTAATCGCTCCCAAGTCACCCAGTTGCTGGGACAGACAACACACAGCTCTCCACAAATGCGTATGGTATGAACCAGCGCTTGCCTTTTTCCTCAGTTAGCGCCGTATTGCGCTCTTTTGGCAATCCAAATGGTCACTCCAAGGCTCTTTGGAGCCTTTGTGCAAGGGCTGCACTGCTGCACGCAGAGAGGAGCGGCAGCGGCGGGGCAGCAGCAGCCAGCTGGCGGGCCAGGCGGCTGGACACCTGCCAGGGTGGCTCGTCTCCAGCACTTCAGCCCCTGGAAGCTTTGTAGCAGGAAGTAGCTGACAGACCATCAGGGAGGATGCATTTTGTCTGTTAGGTAACTGAAGCATAATTTGATGAAAGTTAACACAAAAAGAAAAGGAAAAAAAAAAACGAAATGCCAAAATAAATGAAAAGACAACTCTTGCTAAACTTCACAAGAAGACACTCACACTGTAACTACGGTTTTAAGTGAGAATTGTAGCACTGTGAGATACATGACATATTGGTGACATGGCTGCTACCCCACATTCCAGTTTTGTTCTGTGCAACTTGCCATTTCATTTCCAGAGCTAATGTGCTTTGCAATTTTCCCACATTCTACACCACGTACAAGAATATTTTCAATATCCATAAACCATTTCTACCTGTAATAGTATGTCGTTAAATTATTCAATAGGTTTTCTCCTTTTCTTTCATCTTTGAGAGGTTTCTAATTCAGAGACTGGATTGTTACCAGCACTAAAAGACCAATATGTTTTAACAGGTGTGTCTAGGGGAGGAAGATGGTCTGTACATTTGGTACTAGAAAAATGAGAGTTACAAAGGAGACCTTTGCTTTTCAGCAACTAACCCTTCAATGAGATTAAGGCTGGAAAGGCCCATTATGATCTTTTAACCTGACCTCCAAAATATTGGAATACATTTTCATTTAGCAGTTACTAGACAAAAGCTGCATCACTAAGGGTACCAAAACCTACTCTTTTGAAATTCTTCCAGACTTGATGTACAAATGCCAAGTGGTAAAACATTTGTTGTAACTCTGAATACTCTGTTTAGGTAGTGAATAATTTCACTGTCAAACAGAAGCACCTGATTTCTAATCTTAAACTGTCAGATTTCAGTGTCCAACCACTCCATCTCACAGAACACACGGTGCTTCTATGTCCTACTTGCTGCTCAGTTTCCGCATTGGCTGTAAACTCCTCATGGCACTTTCTGATGTATCTGGCGTAATGAGATCAACTTCCTACTACTACTACCACCATCTACAACCCCATTAATCTTTCTAACCAGCACATCCCTTCAGAGCTCACAACCAGGTATTTATCCACCACAGTCTTTAAGTTCTTTGCATAGTAATTGTTTTCAATTAAATTTTTCCTTCCAGTAACTGTGACTTTTGTGTGTTTGCAGATAACACAGCTGAGAAAACAAACCTCTTACCATAATCTATTACAGACTAACTTTTTAAATTGTCACTGAGCTCAAAGAGCACCTTTCTCCTCAACAGTTACAGAGATTGGGGCACTCTCCACTCTTCTGCATGTTGGCCTGTCTTATTGTTCAGTTTCACCTTGATCCAGACTCACATTTTGATGGTCCTAAAAGTAAATATGCATGTGTCTAACAAGTTGTGAAAATAACCTTTCACATTTTCTTAAGCAGCAAAGTAAAAATCCACTTGTTTCTGCTATAAAGGCCTCCCTCATTCCCGTTCCTCACTGACCATGAGTGTGCATGATTATGTCCCTTAAAATACCATGTAGAAAGGTAGAGAGTTTATCTCAGTGTTGCAATGGTCAGACCTTGAGATTAGGTTTCCCTGTTCTTCACCCTCTTGAGGGTATTTAACAGAGGGTTAGCAAAGGGTAGATTGGAGGAGGAAAAATCTTCAGTCCATGTCTAGACCTTTATCCATCTCTGCTGGAAGACTTCGTGGCTTATGTTTAAGAAACACCACTCAGTTGGCAATTCAGAGACAAAAGCATTCATGAAGTTAGAACATCACTGTGGCCACCAGCAACACTCATTGTGAATAGAGAGAGGACTCCAGATACTGCATTTCTGAATTTTGCAGTAGCTGTCCCTTGACTTGAGGGGATATTCCTTCTCACAGCCAAAAGAAGAGCAGCTGGGATAGACCTTCCCATGCTCAGTTTTAGGTGGAAGAAAGAACCAAAGTGCTACAGGTGTTTTTTGTCATTACAGACACCCTATGGCTAATAGCTAAAAGAAGCAAAAAACACATATAATCTTTTGCTAAAAGAAGCAAAAACACATATAATCAAAAATCCAGGAGAAACCTTTCACACTAGCTGCAAAATATAATGCACTGAAAATCCATAGGTATTACTATGGTTACTAATCCATAGATAACTAATGTTTCCTCCCCCCTTTTACTTTGTGGGTTTCTCTGTTGTGCTTTATTCACAAGAAGAGTTCAATAACAAATTATCCTTAATTTACTGCTACTAATGATGTAGGCAATTTTTGGTCCCAAGTCTGCTGCCTTAATACAGGCAAAACACTCAGAGAGGCAGTCAGAATCCTTGCCTGAGTTTTAAGAAGGCAGGATCAGCCCCACCTTATTATACAGTTATTTATTACACAATGATAATTAACACGAGGTAGACAAGCTCATTTATTTGGCAACAGCAGCCCTGGCTGAAACACGCTGTTAAAAAGTGCTGAGCATAAATAATATAAAGAAATGCTTATGCAACAGTAAGAAAATGTATGATTGTGTATTCTATCACATAGCTTAAAAACTGCAGGTTAAGCAAATTACCACTGGCACTGCATATCCGTAATTCTGCAGATCACCTAAATGAATGATCAGGTATGAACCTTTCAATTCTAGCAGCGCTTCTTTCTAAATACCTCACTATTTAGCAGCCTAAAGGGAGCCAACACATCAGTAGTGCCTTCTATGCACTGTCGAGTCCCAGCTTGAGCACACCAAACTCTGAGGCCTTTTGAAATCTTTAAAGACAATCACACATGAGACAGTTTCTATATTGCAGGGCTGGGTAGCGCTACTGCAGCACAAAACAATATTTCAAGCTTTCTGATATACATGTGTCACCTCTATGTGACAAATAGCTTGTATTAATTAGGCACTAGACTTGGTGAGATTGCTGTTATTAACTGAGAGAAGATGGGTTGAATTTAATTGTGTGTGACATCAAAGTCAAGTGACTGATATTTCAAGCATCATTTAAAATGTTTGATATTGGAGTCATTGTATTCACATAAAGACTGTCTAAAAATATAAAGGAGAATGATGAGAGAGGAACAGAAATGCATTCATACAATCCATCTTATGAAGTGAATTTGATGTAATTTTGCTTGTATTTTTGACCCAGTGTTGACAATATTTATTTATTTAGTTGTAAAAAATTATTACTTTGAAGAACAGTTTATTTTTCTCAGTACTAATTTTGGAGACAGCTGGGATGGTTTGTATTGGTTCCAGCATCAATGTTCTCAGAAATGTGGACATAAGGGAGGGGGAACATAAAAGATCAGCTTGCACTGGGATTTGCTTTATAGCCATTAATGAACACTATTTGGAAAATGTTTACCTAAGAAAAGCAGACTGCACATTATTTAGGCATACTTCCATAACAGCTTGGAAAAAAGAAAAGGGAAAAGGAAACGATATTTAAAACTGCACATTAAAAAATATATTTAAAGAGTAAGAGCTTGCTATTGTACTATGCACTGTACAAATGGAAACTCTCACACTCATCAAGATGTGAGGAATGCTGTTTTAGGGTCGAATGCTTCTCTCATCTAAGATGCTGGCAAAAATCCTCTTCAGTTTGACAGGGCAGAATCATACTTGTGATGTAGCATGATAATGTATATGGTGTTTTGCTAAAAAGTGGGTCAATAAACAATTGCCCCAGAGGATACTTGTCTATAAAGCTTCTGCATTGTACCATTTCCTTTTAGTTCTTTCTTTTAAAATAAATAAAATAAACCACTTGCTTATTCCATGTTTGCCACAAAGCACACAAAACAATCCAACTGAAATCAGCTTAATTAAACCGCAACGCATTGCAAGCAAACATGCATCCCCTAGGTATTCCCAAGCAGAAAAATCTGAAGTGCACGACAGCCCAAAGTAAATATTATCAATTTCACAAACCAGAAAAACAATGTTCTAGTCAGAAGAACCTCCCCACTGCTGCAGGGGTGTCCTAGACCCACACACTATGGAGCAAGGAGGGACAGTTAGGCTCACTGCAGGTACCTTTACCCTTCCTGCAGCCCAAGGAGGTCAAAATATAAAATCAAACATGTAAAATATATATAAATGAAGTACATCTGTATGCAGGTAAAGTGTGCATCTCTATATGGATTTTCATGCATTTAAATAGGTGCATGTTATTTTATATCAGGATTAGTACTCCCATAATCACAAACACAACCAAGACTAGAAAGCATATATGAAGGATATAACCTCATCCCACTGGGATTCAGTTCTCAGAGGGACTTTTTCCTACCAGGGACATATTCTAGACTGATCAGACAAAATGTTTAATCATGTGCTTAATTGTAAGGACTGATTTTGATGGGGAAACTGATGTGCATCAAGCCAGAAGACACATAAATATATACAGTCTTAGCAGTTGTATAGGCAGAAAACCCAACAGCTGATGCAAAATTTATGGATAAACTCCAGTTTATGTGAGAGAACAATTCTCCCCCCTTTTGCCTGTTCTTCACAGCAGTGGACCAAAATCCTCATTGAAATTATCCAAATTCTCTTGCCCGCAGTGATAATTCAAAGGTGCACTTTTTCCATGCTCTGTACAGGATTGACATTAGCCTCAGGTTTTAACCAGCCTTCTGCTAAGAAAACATTTAAATTATTTCATTGAAAAGCAAGAAAAAAACTTAGTGCGTCAGGCAGGATTCTTTGGCACTTGCAATATCTGTTTTAGCATAATTGATAAAGTAATTTATATAACAAAGCAGATTTTTTTCTATATATGAATAGTTCACAGAAGTAGCTCTAGATTCCCTGCAATTCATTTGTTATTAGGAGCTATTTAGGGAATAATTACAACAACCTCTCACTGCTTTGTCCTTCATTTGACAGGCAATTGCTGAATTTTTTTAAAAAAAAAAATCCATGAGCATTGTTCCTACTTTTTGATAAAATTTGCAAATCTCTCTGAACCAGGTTGCAGTACCATATTTACAAATTAAAAATTATTTCTTATATATATTCAAATGTGTTTAAAATGCCCTATTTCCACAACCATCCCTGCCAGAAAGCTCATCTGCCTAAAAGAATATTCAGAGGAAACAAATATTAAAAAGTGTGAATACAATCAAAGAAAAAAATTCAAAGAGATATTTGAGGGGGTTGTGTTGTTCTTTCTACTCAGCTTGCATTGAAAGCTTTATATTTTGAAATGAAATTATTTAAAAAGAAAAAGCTCTTCCTTTGATTTGCAGCAGAATATGTTTTAAACTAAACTCATGCTTAAATTCCGACACCCCTGAAATCAATCATTCTTCCTGACTAATGCTTTCTGGTGTGTTGGTTATGGGGTAAAAATGTCAAAGGGAAAAGTTCAACCATTATAACCCTGAGCCCAAATAGGTAGACATATTTAAAAGCAGCTAGAGGTGTTATTTGGGTCTGTAATCAAGAATTCTCACAACGCCTGCAAAAAAGTAGGCATCAATCTATTAATATCCTTCATTTGTCTTCAGAAAAATGGTGAAAACCTTAAGGCAAGGTTTTGAAAAGGGTTGTGCTACTTCTCCTTTGAACTATAAAAAGTGTTTATGTATCAAATTCGACTGTGACATAAAAATTTCCTTTGTAGAACATAAGCCAAACCTATTCAGTCTTTAAACTTTGCTAGTATGTTGTTGTCTGGAATGTGACCTTTTTGGAACTGTTTTTCAAGCACCATTCCAGTGACCAAAATACCAGTAAGTGTGTTTTGGATGGCTTCCAGTCACCTCATCTACCTGTCTGTTGTGAGATCCTGAACTTGCTGCACTGCTACTACACAAAAGTGTCCCAGGCATCCTTTTTTCTCTCCTCACAAACATACGTGACTTTCAATTTTTGCATCCGTTTGTTGTTCACTGGCATATTTATTGACCAGGAAAGTTCATGCCTCCTCCATGCTGCCCAAACAGACTCTGTTTCGTTTTGTTTTTAGCTGGACTTCTACCTGACCTCCAATGTTGTAGGAATCATTTTCCACCAGCAATTAAATGCTGGAGTAGTTATTTGTAGCTTGCAATTGTCCCCATTTAGAAGACTAACTGCCCAATTGCAAAGCTTCTAAATGGGTGCAATTGCAAGTTCAAACAGTTGGGCCCGTGTGTAATTACGGTCACAAAATTGGGCTCACTTATGTTGGAGGTTGCTGCAGAAAACATAGGCCACCAACTAAAAATAATGGTTTTCTGCCCAGTTGCTACTCGGTGTTGGTTCATTACAGCAGGAGGAATGAAAGGAAAAGCCTCTTGGTGGGAACACAGAAAACATAAATACATTAAGACAATTTGAGACTATAAAGTGATCAACGTGGTGCCTAGGACAAATGATCATAACTGTCTCATGCCTAATCACCCATTTCAGACACAGCTTTATGAACAAATTTTGTTCTCTTTCATGCCTTTTCTCTTATTAGGACAGACAGCATCAGTGGTCAGAGGACTCCATTCCAGGTACCAGAGATGCAGGCTGTGGGATGCCACTGGCCATTTTAAACCATCTGCTGAACCTACAGCTTTTTTTCTTCTCTCCACTTGAAAGAAGTTGATCAAGAAAACACCAGCTGGAGGTTTTTTCTCCTCTCACATAGTCAGACAGTATGTACGGTGTTACTGCTGTCAGGGAAATTGTGTCTAACTCATCCTAATCATAATTAGGAGAAGCTTCCCACATTTTTCTCCCCAGTGCAAAAGTATTTTCAATGCTTGAAGGGCATACTTTCACAGGTAAAGGCTCCTTTTTCATGACAGCATGATCTCCTGCACATATCTGGGGTTCTCCCCAGAGCATATTGCAGCCTTGGCAATGAGAGTGCAGCCCTAGAGACACAGGCACACCCAAAACCAGCCCTTCATTACCACTGCTTAACACCACAGCACAAGGAAGAAACAGCTCTGCTGCATCCATACGAATTCCTTCATCACAGCCTACTCCAACCAGTGTGCCTAATCAGCCGCCGAGCATGTCAAACCACTGCTGTTCAGCTCGTCTGCTGATGACATGAGACACATCTGGGCAATGGAACAAAGGGAATATTCTAAAATGATTATGCTAAGAGGAGAATTATTATTCATCCCCAAAAGGTGCAACTGCCAGCCCAGAACGGTAAATACAATCGACTACCCTACAGTACCCAAAGTCTTGGGGACCAGATTCTCCCAAATCCATGCAAATCAAATTTCATTTAGTGAGGATGAGGCCATTAAGACAGATATTCATGTAAAACAGAAATATATTTAAATATAATTGCATTGTTTTCAGTATCACGTGCACTGCAGAGTGGATACATTTTGTGGGGATTCAACAAATGATATTTTAATGTACATACATAATTTATTGAGCAAGCAGTAGACTTGGCTGAATGAATGTCAGCCATTGAAGATCCAACATGGTGTATTTTCACGCTTATTACTTAGTACAATAGCAAAGAAGGAAGCATTTAACATATTTATGAACTTGAAATATCTCTCAAGTTCCACAGTGCAGGACTATCATCAATGTTATCACATTCTTCTTCTACAGTCACAATAAGTAAGTCACAATAAGTAAGTCAAGCACTTGCTGTGCATTTTGCAACCTAAAAATGGTTGAAATAGTTACAGATTACCACCCATACTATTCTTGCAATACTGTGAAATACAGCTAGAGAACATAATCTACCTTTTTATCTTGTCCATAATTCCTCTTTATCTTATGTAGAGTGAATAAGATTCAGTATCTAACTAATTTCTGCACAGCTTGCTTAAAATTATAATGATTAGATTTTTTAAAATCTAGTGACTCCAAAATAGACAGTTTTAACAATATGTCTATCATAGAGCAAAATTACTAGCTGTCTGTTTAAAAATAACCCTTTTTTAGGTATCTTCAGTCTGAACTTTACATTGCATGTGTGCCTGATGACTGTAAGGTAATGGAAGTTCAGACTCCATGATCCTGTCCTTGGCCCTGCCATTCTGATGAGATATTTCACTGGATACATTAATTAACTTCAAAAGTTTCCCATTCCTGTAGTTGCTCCCCATAAGCAAGTCCTTGATTTTAGACAGCAAGAACAGAATTCATTTTTTCATATCAACTTAATTGCCTCCAATTACCGACAGGCACCTAGAAGTACCTGGTGATCAGAATTAGACGTGCTTATTTCTTTCCACCAGCCTTAAATGCAGTTAAGATGTAGTGATTCAAGTTCAGAGGTAGAATCTCTGTGACCGCTCTGTAAAGTTAGATTTCAGAGATGAATCACATTCCTACTTCCAGTGCTGAGAGGCCTTTGCCTCCCATTGATTTCAGGAGGAGTGGCATGTGCTTAATGCCCAAAGTGTAGTAGCCAGATTTTGAGGCCAGCTCTGCACGCAGTGCCTCCCATCGCTCTCATTAGGCACCTGGAACCTGACCCGGATCATGGAGCAATCACGGCCGCTGCGCTGCACCATGGCAGCACCTCCACCCTGCTGAGATAAAGCACCTATTTGGACCTCTCTGGCTCTGAAGATTCACTGGAGAGGAGAGCACAAGTGTTTCTGGAGAGCAAGGAAGAAAATTAGTCTTTCAACAGGCTATCATTACATAAGTAGGATAATATAATTATTTTTTTTCTTTGACAACTGATTTGCGGAAGGTAGAGGCAGCACAGTCTATAGCAGCTTAATATGTCCTAGGTCCCCACAGGACTGCTCAAGGTAGAAGAGAAACACAAGAGAAGCAATGCCAGAAGACACTTGGGGAAATGGTGCTCCCTTTCTCCTCTGGGCTTGTGTGGAAAACCCTTAGAAAATTTTCAAACTGATTTGCTTTCTGCTTTCCTGATTGTTCAGTGATAACAAAAAAAGAATGGCAAAGAAGAAAAAGCCTTTAACAGACAGAGGCTTGGAGCTTTATTTCCATTTCCCAGGCTAGTGAAACCACCCACTAGCTTATATAGCCCTTAGGCATCCTCTTCCCTGAATTCATCCTCACAGGACACCACTGCTTACAGTTTTTCTATTCTATGTAGGTTCTTATACTGCCCTCGTCACCGTAGTAGCTGAGTGCCTTCGAGTAGTGCATTATGCGATGTGACTAACATCTGTGACAACCAAAGCAGGAGGCAAAAACAGTTAAGGCCCCAGTAGCTTTCCCCCTACCCAGCATCTCACTTTCCAACACTAATAACTTTCTCTCTGTGAATACACAGCTAGATTGTTGTGGCCATGTTTGCAGCAGACCAGCAACGTTTTGTTCCCTTTGATGCTTAATTTCTCACTTTAGTAAGGCAATGTGAGGATCATTCTCCTTCATTCACTGAAATGCCAAAGGCTGGATATTATTCTTTAATTATATTTATTTTAAGAACATCAGCAGTGACCACAAAAACGTGGTTGGTAAGGTAGCCTGCATTGGAGACGCAAGCCACAGGCTTCAGAAAAGGTCTGCGTAAGACAGCGTTTGGCACTACCTGCAGTGTGAGGGGAAATTTTTCAGCACCAGATTCAGCCTTACAAGCCTTGGGGTGGAGGTTAAAGGGGCACCGTGTTCCCCAGGAGTGACAACTGAATATCTCATTGCAGGAGAGCTCGCATATGGGAACAATATGCCCGCAAATCTTTTAAACGTATGCAATTGCTTTGCCAGAGCAATTGATATGTTGTGGGAGAAACATTGCAGGGCAGGTGGTTGCTGTGAGATGACCCCACACTTGGAACCAAGAGTGAAACGTGAGGCCAAAGGTCAAGTGTGACTTTGTTAGAAGCAAAAAATACAGTCACCCCTGCACTGCTGCCCACCCTGCAGCACACAGCGTTGCTGAGTGCCACACAGGTTGCAGGATCACTCTTTAGTGGCACAAAACAAAGCAATTACATTTACTATTTTTTTCTGATTGCATTAAATGCGATGTTAAGATATATTGAATTCTATATGCAAATATAGAACAATATTCTTCTTCAGCGTCTTAGGCATGCTAGTTCACCAGGACAATAAAAGGGTATAATGAAAACAAGTAGAAAATTATGCTAAATAAATAATTACAAAATTAAAAATCACTTTGCTTATTCTAGGCAGGTATTGCCCCCGAGATTATTCACCTACCCTTTCAGAGTTCTCCTTAACTTTAAGAAACCCTAATGGAAAGTTAAGAATTTAGGGGTGAAGGGAGAGAGCAGGGGATAGTTTGCTTGGGTTTTGTGGGTTCCCTCCCACATGCGAGACACGACACATTTAGAAACTATCTAGATAATAATTGACCTAAAATTAAAACATAATGTAGGGAGTGCTGTAGAGAAAACTGAAAAGGTTTTACTGATTTAAAAATTCCTTTCCTTTCCAGTATCTTTTTTCTGCTCTAATTCCAGAGGATACCAGAATATTTCACAAATTTTATATACATGTTCCAGGAAGGATTGCAAAAGCTGATTAAGAGCATATGCAGTGGCAACACAATACCACAATTAGGATGGGAAATGGAGAACACTAGACTTGATCTTGCCTCAAGCAGAATGTCCAATAGCACTGAGCACAGCACAGAAAGAGGGACAGAGCACAGATGTTCAGACCAGAAGACAAGCCAAGAAAGGCTTAAAAGATCACCGGCTACAAGACATTTCATAGAAAGCACGCTGTCTTATTGCTCCGTGAGCATTATCACACAAGACAACGCAGACTCTAATTTAAACAGTCAGAGGGAAAGATCCTTAATCTGGATGCCAGTTGGCTACAACAACAAATATGTATCGCTGTTCTGACAACATTCACTGCGGTAAACTGCGCTGGGAAGTAATTATCCCAGAGACTCTGGCACCCCAGCACAAATAGCAACTCAAAAAATCCATCAATATTCTTCTGGGGTGACAAAGCCAGAAGGGGAGGGTAGGAAAACCATAACAGCCTGGCCAAGGGGACATGAGGGCAAACAGTGCCTTCCTGTGGAGGTTGCCCTGCCGTGGCTGTGCTCCAAGGGCACTGCTACAGCACCTGACCGTGTCTGCAGAGCTCTACACGGCACTGCTGCGATGCCAGTGAGCGCCAACCTACAAATACCAACTGCATTGCCTTGTCGCAGCCGCTGGAGATGTACATTCATGTGCAGGGCCAAAATATTTGTATTGATGTAGGGAAGTATTTGCAAATCCTCAAATTTGTACCTTCTAAAATGAAAAAAATATTCTCACCAGGTTTGTCTGATGCAGTTCAGGGAAGACTTTCTGATCTGAGCCCTGCTATATTTGCTCCCAGCTGCCCCATGGTTACCCAAAGGTAATGTGGGCTACTGGACACCAGCCTACAGGGAGGAATGAGGAGGGAAATTAATTTGATTGCTATCATTTTTACTTCTAGTGTAACACAAAGAGAGGGTCAGATGTGCAGTCACACATGCAGATTATTTCTTTAATTACTATCTCCATTACAGAGATAAAGAAGTAGGATAGGATAAATTATCCATTACACAGGATAAAGTAATTGAGCAAGAATATGCCTCTGACATGAAGTTGAGAGAAGTCACTGACTATGTGACCCATACTTTAATGGTGTGATACAAAGGTCAGGAGAATCAGGGGGAAATCTCCCCTGATTTTAATGGCTCATACAATAATGTAAACTCAATATAATCAAGGGGTTAGAGCAATGGGCATGAACCTAGGAAGACTGGTCCACTTCTCTGCTACACATGTGTTCAATCTCATGTTTAATTGCGTGGTAATATCCATGATAACAAGATTTCCATTTTCCCAGGGAACACTCTGATGTTGCTTTTCTCACAGCAGCATTTTAACAGCCTTGTTGAAACTCAGCTTTGTGGCGCTTTTTTTCTATAGTGCACTCCAGGAGAATGTGGTATCTCTCTCAAACTTTGGTGATTGAGGCTCTAAGTGAACATTTAGGGAATGTTGCCACATGCAAGTGCATCTTCCAATCAACTGTTTGATGGCTGTTCCAGAAATGAGACTTCCTTTGGATGGCTCAAAGGCAGCAGGACCTAACTTCACTCCAGCGGCCTCATACCTACCTCTACTATAAAAGCTGGTCCAGTGGATGAACATAACACTCATCCCATGAAAACTTTATCCAAGTACACACTTAGGCCATGAGTACTATCTAAAAGAGAATCTCCAGCTGGTTTCTAGATCTGTCAGTGTTAAGAATGGCGTGTACTCTGCAAGGGCTCTTTAGACAAACATATGGGAGATGCAGCCACATTTTGCAATTATGCACTTGATTGAAAAAATAATTTGCATTACTTTCATTCTTTTTCTTTGCCCTGTGCCTTGTGCCATGATATTCATCTCTAAGTGAAGATGACCTTACACGAGCTGGATTGTAAATGTGGGTGAAGAATTAATTTTGTGCCATATTGTGTCACTCTCCTGCTTTAGCAAGAGAAATTAGTCCTTCTGTACATGAGTCACTGTAATGTACTGTGTGGAAGCTGTGATGCTTGGCAGGTATCAAGACTGGCAGATCGGCCTACATGTGCCAGATAATGGTGTAATTCTCCCACCTATATTTTTCTTCTAGGATTTCTGGGTTAAGGAGGCAGGCAGGATAAACAGAGTACAGTCAGAACACATTTGAAGGCATGAAGGACAAGCCCCAGAATATATTTTATCTGCTTCAGATGCCATTTTAAACTGGCTTCTTTCCCTATTCAGCGTCTCTGTAACATGCAGATAATTCTCCCCTCCAGACCCTTACACCTTTTTGGTTAGCTCAGAGAGCAGTGTTGATCTTTCCCACCTGGACTGCAGCTATCACGCAGTGCCTGTCATTCTCATACAGATCAAAAAGGATTTTGCAGGCTGTTGCCCTTGATCCGTGCCTTATATGTCAGCGTTAAATGCTTCAACTGAGAGATGCCTACTTAAAATACATCCTCACCATCAAACCAAAAGGTCCTGAGGCATGTGGAGCACTGCTTAGTAATGCCTCTGAGAGGAAGTCCTGGCCACCATGGCGTCAGCAAGGCTTCCTACAGCACCTGGCATTTTTGATGGAGATCATCCATCCAAATAGTGACCTAATGCAACCCTGCACAACTTTAGAGCCCATGAGATAGCAGTGCAGGTGCAAATGCTAGGGTTTCCTTTTCGAAGGAAATTCAGTGTGGTTAACAAATTCTGCACTCCAGGTACTCTTCATCCTACAGCTGCAACTGCTAGCACTTTTATAAAGCTGTCTTAATTACCAGTGACCCTGTGCTCTTCAAATGCATCAGCGGTACAAGGGATGATTCAGGATGACAGGGTCACAAGCAATGGGAAAGAGTGTCTGATCCATGCCCCACTTACATACATCTCTAGCTCATAGACTATCTGCCCTAGATTTAAAAAAATCTTGATGTCAAGAACTCTGTTTTGGTAGAATTTAAAAGGACCTGGGTTCCAGCCCTCCTCTATTAAAGTGTTGGTAGGATCAAATCTGTATAAAAACACTAGGACAGAACATGTTGAATAAACAATTTGCGGATGTAAAAGCTCATAAATTGGAGTCTTCTGAAGAAAAAGGATTTTCACCCTCAGCCTAAAGTTAACTAATGCCTCTAAATTAACTCTTAACATTTTATATGAATTGTAAAGAAGTTTATGATTTTTATGTCAAGAGATGATACAAGAAGCTGAGAGGAATTGCAAGTTGACATGATAAGAACTCAATGCCCAAATTTATTATTGCTAAAAATCTCCCTGAGGAAGTCAACAAGCTCTAGAAAATTCTTCCCATCACTGAGGATTTGTCCACAATGGCAATGCTTTTGGGGGAGTCAAGAGTATAACTGCCTAGGAAAACATTTGTCTCTCCTCATCCCCTCCACCACCAGTGCTGCCCTGATCAGCAAACATGAGGAGTTATTACATGCTACTTTTATTGCAGTGAAATAATTTCAATTATTTAAATCATTTAGAAATGAGAAATTACAAAGTAGCCTCAAGTGCATGCTTAGGTGCTTTGATGAATAAAAGCTCTCATACAACATGTAAAACAATCAAAATACTCCACTCCAAATCCAAGATGTTTATAAAAAAGGCATCTATCATGTTGCTCCAAGAGCTAATCTCACATCCTCCTCTGTCCTTACAACAGAGTCCTAATATTATGTTATGGTAAAATATTCTTTTTTAATAAATTATAGGAAAATATTCAATCTTGAATGTTCTATTATTTCTAAATATTGTTTATGTCTTTTGCTTAAAAACACAAATACTCCTCAGCGTGCTTCTCTAGTGTGGCGTAATATCAAGTCAAAAAGAGTCTGAAGAATTGGGGAAAAGTGACATATCTCTCTTCCTGTAGCTCAAGGAAAGTCAGACTGAAAGATCTTACTGGTGGGCTTGTTGTGATCACACTAATGTGATTCTGCAGTTGATCATACAAAGTTCATCAAAAAGGAAAAACCAAAGACCTCTGTCCTGCCAAAAGTTTAAGAATTGTCTGTTTAGCTGCACTGCCAAAAGCAGTCTTATTTAAATCAGTGGAACAGAACACATCCAGAAAAGCTCAAAAAAAATTTGAGAAATTCTGTGCTTTGTCAAGATTTTATTCTTCCCCAGTTCCTGTGGATTGACAAAAACTAAGGGAAAGGAAGAATTTAAAACTGGCTGTAAACCCAAAAGAACATAAAAATAGAGTGGAACACCAGGTATGTTTAGTACCTTATATATTTCATTCTTTTCTGTAACTCTTGCTCATAACTACCTATATTTCAATTACAGTTTGTTCCTGTAGTTTCTTATATCTCAATCACTGTTTATATTTAAAGTTATTCAGTGTTCTCTCCAAGCACTGAGGGTTTCTGATGACATCATCAAGTATTACAATAACATCAGAATCAACTATTTAATGTGACAAGGACATGGTCTTCTCCCAAGCTTTCTGCCAATTTCTCATTTCTTACCCAGTGTGACAACCTGATGCTTTTTTTTTACTTATAGTCCCTTACTTGTAACTGGGTGTTATTTTGCCTGTGATAGCCATGCCTCTTCACTCTATTTGCCCATATTGCTCCTAGGTCAGCCAGATCTGTGTATTTAAAATGCAGATAGATAAAATATAAGTGTTCATACAGGAAAAAACCTGTTATATTAATAGACCAATGTGCTCTCTTTTATGTAAGTAATCCTCTGAACAATGGAAATATTCAAAGGACAGATCAATCAAAGCTCTAGAGGAGTGCTTCTGATGATAATATTAAATTAGTAGCTCTTTTTCCTTCCAGTTTAAAATAGAAGTGGTGCATGACCAACACATTCTTTTCTCTTGAGAAAGTCTGAAAACATACCAGTGGAAGAGACATGGTGGCCAAAATCTGAGACATCAAAGGGCACTCCTCAGAGCCCTGCCACCTTTGCCACAGTCCCAAAGTGCCCACAAACAAGACAAGGAAAAAATAAAAACAGAAGCAGGCAAACTTTATGTGTGTTCATTTAGAAAACATCAAATCCCATCTGTCTCCTGCAACACTACCAAAACAATTAAAATAAAGGGCTAGCTAGGATATGTCTGCTAGAAACGTCCTGAAATGTGCTAATCAGACTCACCTACCTGCCTGTTGTTCACTTATATCTACTTAGCAAAACACCACGAGCACGGGGTCTTTATAAACTTTGATTCTGTTCTAAAAACAGGCCCAGAAAGCTTTCCACTACAGCCAGGTTTTCTGCAGTGTGAACCACCCACGGGAGAAGCTCCACAACAACTCTCCCACACGCACCTCAGCCACCTTTAGGGGACGGAAGTGAATGAAAGAGCGGCACCACAACTGACCCCCCAAGAAGAGCATGGCAAAGGGATAAAAGGGCACCGATCCGCTCCCCGCTCCTGCGGCACCCTGAGCCTCCCGCACTGCCGGGAGCCGCCCCTCCGCCCCCTCTCCCGCCCCTTGCCCAGCCGAATGCTTTTGCTCTCCAGCAGGAGCTGTGAGCTGGAGCCTCCGCTCTCCATCCGCGGTGGCGCAGCCCGGCCGAGCCCCGCGGCCGCTGCCGCACTCGCGGAGCGCCCGGAGCGCAGCGCTCTGCGCGCTGCCAGCGCCACCGCCGGAGCCGCCCGGGCTCGCACACACAGGGAACCTGGAGTTATTCTGTCCCTTCTATGTTTAATATTCCTAAAGATTCTGGTTGTTCCCAAACCTCATCTCCTGCGCAAATGCGCACACACGGAGCAGGGGGATCCCTAGGGAAAGAGATGCGTCACTGTCGACTGTTCGGCATTCGCGTGCTGATCAAAAATGCGGCTTGGGTCCTTCTGCTTCATTTCCCCCCTCCAAAATCTGGTTTGATTTTCCTGTCTCCTGGTCAAGCTTCTCACCCATTAAAAAAATAGAAAAGCACTACTTTTTCAGCTCTGCTTTCTCCAGACAGATTTGGCTCCCTCCAAAGCCTCTGTGATTAAACACACAGTAAATAGTAGTCAGACCAAAATTGTCTAAGCCTGTGACTTTTTTTGGTGCCAATAAATCCCACTGCACCTTCTCTTCACCTGCCCTCAATTTCCTTGACTCTCTTAAGGCTGTCACGTACATCTGGACCTGGCTTCCACTTCCATTGCAATATTTTCATTCTCTTTCAGATTCCTCTCTCAAAAGCTGCAGACCATTAAAACTACATGTTTTCTGAAATCTTTAGAACAATTTAAGGATTTGATCACTTTTTGTCCCCCCTTTGGAAATCCCCAGTCTGAAAATATCAGCTTCAAAATATCCAAAATATTGATGTTTAAGTTTTTATTTCTTGTCACAGGGAAAAACTTTTTAAAAAAAATAAGACTATTATAACACATTTTTCGGGAGGGGGAATAATTTTGCTTCAGACATGTACACCAATGGTGACCCTAAAATGCTGAATGCTGTCATTACTATTCTGCAATGCAGAAGAGAAAAAACCTTATCTGCTGATAGGGAAACAGCAAATCTCCAGCCTGTGTAAAGTAATTTGGGGTCTTTGGTACCTTTTTGTTCCAGCAGATCTCTGCCACAATGTGTCCAGTACATCTGTGTTTTCTCTTATTCGAGCCAGAAGCACCGCGGGGCAGACACAGCCTTTCTTGACATATTTTTCTAAGCAAGTAAGTATTTGATTTTCTTTTTTCTGTGGTTCAGAATACAAAGTAGTGTTACATGGCAGATTCTGGTGATTTATCACAGAGGAATTTAGAGGTAGCAAATAATGAAATTTTATTAAATGGAGACAACCGGGGGGAGCATACGTGTGTGGTTAGAAGCCACTCTTTTTTCTTGCTCACCAGATCATTACTCTACACAGCCGCTGGGAGAATGAAAGCTTTTGAAATAAACAAAGTGCTGCTGTCAAAAGCAGAATAGTCTAAAGTGCAGAAATTAGAAGAGTAAATGGATCTGGAATTACCATGGGGATAGGAAGGAGACAAAATGTGTATCTAGCAGCATTTGGGGTCTAGCCAGACATGTACTCTGCAGCAGCTCTGCCAGGGACACGGATTGCTGTCCCTGTTCTTTGCTGCCCCTACCGATCTGCTGGCGGAGCGGGTCACCCCAGCACTCCCCGGCTCAGTTCACTTCCAGGGAGGCCAGGTTAGTTCAGATAAACAGTAAATCTTTGCTAATCTAGTGCATTTTGAAAAATAGGTTAGAGGAAGCTTGTATGAGCAGCGCTACTAGCAGAGTCGGAGGGATTTGGGATTCCTGATAACCACCCAGAGGCAGGCTGTGGTTACTAATATCTTCCACCAGCACAGCTGAAGCTGGAAGAACACATCTGTTCACCTCCTGAAGAGGACTAGATTTCTGGTCTGCTAATCCCATTTTCCACTACATATTCAGTCAAAATAGCCCCTCAATGGCTGATGATTCCTCTGTGCTTGGTTCCTTCAGCAGTATTAATTTGGCAAAAGTAAATGAAGAGAAAAATGAATGCCAGTGTTTGGAGCCTGATCAAAATAGGGTCTATAAACAGCACAAAAGTACATAGCCCTGCTGTATCTCATCTTTTGCTGCTCTTAATACTCTGAGTTCTTAAATCAGGCAGCTCCATGCAGCTTTAATTTAGTCAAGGGCCAAGCAGCTATGAATTAAGGAGCCATAGGGCTGAGCTTCCAGCAATCTGTTCTCTCCCAAATGTCCAATTAGAAGAGATAACACATTCAGAGATAAATTCCTGGCAAGAGCTGAGGATGAGATTTTGCTTGTATCAACAATGTGGTCAACACTTTGAGAATGATATATGAAAATAATGTAAGACAAAGATCTGAAATGTTTAAACAAGAGATCAGTTATGGGCCTCTCAGAGGTGGTAAAGGTAAATTATTAAAGAATTTATAATTACATTCATGCCTAATTATTAATAAACAAGGATAGCTAACAGATGCTGCAGCAGATTTACATTTCCTAAGGAAACAAGAAGAATTATGGAAGAAAATCAGGATCAGCAAAATGATTAGGTCAGGAAGCCAAAATGCCTGTACATGACAAAAAAGCTTCTGTCAAAACTATTCAGGAGGAAGGAGGAAGCAGTAAAAAAAAAAAAAAAAAAAAAAAAAAAAAAAAAAAAGAGAGAGAGATTCCTTTTCAGACCTTGGAGGCACTAATAGATTGAAGAAAGCTGACACAACAGCTATGGTGAGAATGTTTCAACAAGTTGAGGATGGGGATCAGATTCAAACCACAGTGTTTAATTCTTATTGATGCCATTCAAGTGACATCACCAGTATAAAACATGTTGAACATGAGAACAAATCGATATCTGTTTTCTTAAACCTTTGAATACTCCAGGTCTGTATAGTGGAAACTTTGTCAGAGCAATATAAAAGGTATTGCTTAGAAAAATTAACACCAGAGCCCAGAATAGAAATTGTGACAAGTAAACTGGACAGAAAGCTTGGAAGAAGTAACAGTGGGTCAGCAGGAGCAATTCTACCCCCAGCTGATTTAAGATCTGCAGAAATACCTGGACAATGTTCACTAGACTGTATGATTTGCAAATAGTGTGACACAGAGAAACTACAGAAGGGATAAAGAATTGGTTTTGATTGTTAAGATGAGATATTTGAAAATGGAGGGAAGAATCATGAAAATCTATTTAGAAAGATTATTTCTTGTTTATTTATGACCTGGAAAAAAAATCTTTGAAGAAATTACTGAAGTTTTCACAGAAACAGCTAATCAGTTTGACAGATAAAGATGTAAAGTAATAAAATAAACTTGCATGAAATGGAAAATAAAACCTAGGAATTAGTTACTGGAAAACAGAACACTGTGGCAACATTAAAGAAAAACACTTATTTAACGTGAATTTCAAAACTATCAAACATTAAAAGAAATGGAATACAACTGAACTTCAAGATTTTTTTTCCAATGAAGAAAAACATAAAACAGTCAAATACGTTTAAGCAGAGCCAGGGTAGGCTGACAGAAATGGAGCATTAATGTTGCTGTGCAGTGTTCAGGAAGACAAGCTCAACATCTGTACCTGCCCTTACTTAAACAAATGTATTACAAGGCTACATTTTCAAGAAGACTGTTTGGCATTGGAATTTCGTCAGCAAGAGCACTGAAGGCACTTTCTTGTTCCTTGGCACAGACTGGCCAGGGTGGAAACAGTGAAAGGCACTGGGTATTGCCAGGTTTTAATCATGGTTCTATCACACTCAGATGGCATCAAGTCCCTCACATACTCTGCCACAGCACATTTAAAACATATCTCAGAAGTCTTGAAAGATAATTTCTATTTAGTTTTCATCTGATTTAATACCAGCATTTACCAGATACTGTTTTCTACTCAAAAGTTCACAAAATTTCCTACTAGGGTATTTTATCCTTTTAAATAAAGAAAAAATTACAGTAGACTTACAGTCAGTGAAAAGCAGGACTTTCATTCCTTATGTATTAAATACTTGTAGAAAATGTTTTCTTCTCAGTATAGAAACAAGTCTGTATATTTATCATTGATGAAAACTTTTAATCTCAACAGGAACAGTTTGATTTAGGACACAGAATACTTTCCATCCCCTAGAATCCATTCAGACCATTTCTTCTGCCATTGCATGCCAATAGCCTATGTCCAACCACAAAATAAAAATCACCCAGTCTCCCGTTTACAAATCTCAAGTCCCACTTCTTCATTTATGCCCAAAAATATCCTGCCTGCTGTTTCTTCCCTATCCTTTTGGCAATCGCCATGATTACATGCATGGAAAAACATTATTAGGAAAGTCTAACGGATTTTAATTGTTTGCATTGCAAATGTTTCTCCCTGGTGGAAAAAAAGCTCTAATCATATTGTCTCATTGCTCATTCTTTACTCTTCTTCCTGTTGTCTCTATTGCTCTCGCTCCTTCTGTTCATTCTTCTCTCCAACCTGCTTCCCCAAATATACTGCCGTGCCATTCTCTTTACTCTTCCTTGCCCTGCAGGGAAGCTCATTGCTCTCCCCTTTCTATCTCTTGGTGATGTCACTTCTTCTCTAACAGAATCTGCAGTAAAATCCATCTCCTCCTCCTTGCTTCCTGCAGACCAGATGCACCAGCAGTAGAGAAATGGGGAGATGGCAAACGACCCCTGCAGAGATCAGGTCCCTGCACATGGTAAGCCAGCACTCCGATGAAAGAACCTGGGCTGAAAGCCATTTTGTGCTGATAGATCCTGTTTCTAGCAATAGAGCAGAAACTTCAGTAGATTGGAATATTGGCCGCTGTATCAACAGCCTGGCGGTGCCTTGAGGCTTTGTACCAAACTGAGGTCTCACAAGTGTTTGGGTGCTCCACAAACACAGTAAAACCAGCTCTCTCTTCAGACACCCCACAGTCTAAACAGATCAAATATGCAAAGAGTGGGACAACACAAATATTGAAAGGTCAAAAGATTTGCCTGAGGAAACAGAGTAGATCTTGTCTGTGATTACTTATTGATGGCTTGTGTATTTATTTTCATTACTTATCCTATGGCCAAGTACTAATGGGAAAAAGCCTTTTTTACATGATTTCAGACCATTATTTGTAACATCTTTGTCTCTAAATACACAAAATATGTTTTACATTGAACGGGTTAATATTGATAATTTCATAGTTAAATCAAGAAAAATCCGTTCTGTTCTGACACTGGCAGATACCACACTCTTTGTCTAAATCCCTCCATTTCTCTCAATGCTAACAACGTCACAGCAAAAGGGGTAAATTTTGAGTTTTGATACGTTTTCTTCTTTAAAGGACGTGGATTCTCAATCTTGGCACACTGTTAAGAGTGCTGTCTCTCCCTGTATGTCTGATTCAGGTGTGGGTTAGCACCGGTGGGAAAAAAAGGTGGATTTTCTTTCCCAGAAAGCCTCCCAGGTAATGCAAGGGTCAGAGATAATGGTTTAACAGTTCTCAGGAGCAGAGAATGTCTACCTGTGGTTTGTGATTTAAGAACATTTTAATGAATTGAAATATAAATGAGAAAAAAAATGCCTTTAGGATGTCTTCAGTATTTTCATTACAAAATAAAACAGATACTTAGAAAACATCTGGTAACAGCAAAGAAACCTGTTTGATAACTAGTTCCCAATGCAGTTGTAAATTAGAGATGTCAGCAACTATGAAAACGCCTTTTTTTCCACTATATATTTAGAGTCTAAATATTTACTATAGGCTTGTTTAGGATTGTGGCCTGGTGTGCCATTTTAAACAATAGGCAGTGCCAGTAAATAATGATGTAGTTTAGCCTAAAGATGGACTCACTTTGTTTCCAGAGTATGAGCTGAAAAGCTTGGAACAAATCAACTGGTCTCTGCTCAGCTATAAAGTTTTGAGAAATATTAACATTTCTATTGTTCTAAAAGCAATGGATGTTTTGGGGGAAAATATAACTCAAAAACAAGTTGTCTGTCAAGAACTGAGGGCTTTCCACACATTCCTTTTGTTATGACAAAAAGCTTATGACACTTGGGTGTAAAGAGCAAACATGTTCAAGTAGCTGAAGAAATTTAACCTGTAATTTGGTTACTTCTTAAGGGGCAGGTATAATACAAGCACTTTCTCTCCAGAAAACACAAATTCATTCCCCAGGCACAGAAGAACGAGCTGAAAGTCAGCTGCTGTATAATCATAACACTGAGACAGATTTCCAAAGGAATTTGCAGGTACTTAGATACTTAGAGAAACTCACTAAAATGCCAAAATACTGCCGCAGGCTGAAAATAGGAGTTGTGTTGTCCTGTCTGCTTGGACACTTTTATAAACCTCACCAATCATCTTTCTGTATTTCTGAATATCTAAGTGTCTCCAGCCATCCAACCTTATCCAACTAAATCTGCTTTTGTAACCATGCGAAATGCCTGACATTTGTGTCTGACCACAGCTATTCCAACTACTCAGCTTCCCTTGGCTTCTGCATTTCAGATAAAACACACAAATTTCACCAAAGCCCATTCTGCCACCACCTTTTGACAGGATTTTGTGCAGAATCCATTTCTTATCCATTATCTTTTGAGACACGTTTATTGATATAAGCATAAATTTCTCGAGACCTGGAAACAAATATAACCAATATTAACTAGATTATTGTGCTTAATTAAATTAATCTTTACTAATAAAATAGGGAGAAAGTATGCATAGCTAATACTGCAATTTTTACATTTTAAGAAAAAAGATTATTTCCCTCTGACTAGCTGTAAGATACCAGAGAAAATTTATCTTGTGTATTATCTAATAGGCCTTCCAGAACTAAAGACCACAGGAGGTAAGGCTAACAAAATTAATATGCAAAGAAGTTCAGCACTAGGGACCCATAATTTTCTTGCAAATGGTTTCACTTTAAGGATGAAACAACACAAGACAATACCAATTTCTTTCTTTTTTTTGCAAATAGATGATGCTTTAAAAAAATTAACACATGACAGCAGGTGGGAAGAAACTAGAGAAGTGGATATTCAAAGTGGAGAGTGACTACAAATTTGATTTGCTTAATATTTTACTAACTGATTTGAATTCACTGGTATGTTAAAACAATGTCAGGAGATATATTTAATTAAAACAAGACTGGTTGTCTTTCAGACATGAAGTAAACATTTAGCATACCTAGTGAATTATTAAAGAGAATGAAAAATAATCTGACCTTCAGAAAACAGAATCATAAATAACAAGGACCGAAGAGATTCTACTTGGCCACGTTTGAAAATTATGTTCAGTTTTTGCTTGCATTAAATAATAACTGTAATAATAATGCATTTGGTAATGATTACTAATTAGAGGTTTTTAATAGCAAAGGAGTGTTTTTATTGCAGAAATAGGTTTATATCATATGTGTATATGCAAGACTATTATGAAATATGATAAAAGAAAGTTAAACCATTCTCTCTTTTATGTATGGAATTAACTTGGGCATTTAAGATTCTGCTCTTTATATCTGCTTTGTAAGATGTCAGCAATAACCAGGTATTGTTTCTTTTGGTAAAGAGCTCATTGTGATTAGATTTCAAAAATATATGACTGCTCCCCAGGAAATGGTTCAATCTAATGGTACTCCCATCAATTCAAAATAGGTGAGTGTCAGACAAGCTTCGAAGGTAACAAATCAGCTCAGCATAATTCAGAATTTTAACATCAAGACTTTGAAAGAGGAGAAAGGTTACATATCTTGGCCTAGTATATCAAAATTTGATGTTTATGTATGTCAAATGTGGTATATTATGGCAATAAAACATACTGACAAAAATGCTCTTTGAAATGAATCCTCATTTAGAACTGAGTGATGTTCCATCAAGAAACGTCTTGTTTTAACAAGAACATTGTAACATGTACTGCAGGACATTAGTTTAAAATATATTTCTCATATTTTATCATCCTTTCACATAAGGAAATATTAACCTTTAAAAATTCAATTCATGTTTGAAAGACATGAGGAAGTAACTCCTGATAAGGGCTGAGGATTTTTTTTTTGCCTGTAGCCTTTGCAAGCCAAAAATGTTCTCTACATACCATAGAAAAAATTTGATAAGGACAGTGTTCCATATTGTGAATAACAATTCAAGCTGTAAGTAGGTGTAATTATATGGGTAACTTCTGACTGTTGTGATTATTCATATTTGTAAGGGTGTACATGTTTGTTGACCTGGGATCAAAGACTGTTGTAAGTATGGTTTCTTTGGAATAAAATTTTAAAAATAAATTAAAAGCCATGGGGAAGACAGAAAATCACCAATATCAAAATCTAAAACAATCCCATACAAAGTTTTAGTTTGCACACATAAAATATTTTGTATTTCTGCAAAATTCTCCAAGACTTAATATCCTAACATATTTTTTCTAAAACCAGTGGGAAAGTGATGAAGATACAATTCAATATAAGGATATGGAAGACACACTATCTTGTAAGAGAAAAATTAGATGAGCAGATCCCTCTGGTTCAAAACCATACACAAAGAGATGCCTGCATGCAGACTCATGAACTTCCATTGATTTTACTGAGAACATATCATTTAGTAAGAAATCTGATCGGTTTCGTACCATTTTATTTATAAGACTGTTATTATACCATCTTTATGTAAAACAATTTCCTGGAATCAGGGTGTGGGTAACGTTCCTTGAAAAGCAGCGCCATTCAAGGGAAGAAAGCCACTCAATGAAGAAGCCCCGTGTGTACAAGGGTTTCCAGGACTATCCTGTGGTTTGATGTGTCCCACCCCGAAACTTTTTCTCTTCATTTTAAATATTTTCAAAAAATAATTCAGTTATTTAAATCTGAAAAGTTACGTAAATAGGATTTGGTGTGGTGATTATCGATTCTTAGGGGTGGTGATATTTAGTTCAGATACCTAATTTAAGGCTTTGATCCTCAGGCCATAATAACAATAGCAACAAAAGTAAAATGCATTATTTATAAATTTATACCATTGTAAATTCAGATACTTCTAAAAGAGTAAAAATCAAGCTCCATTTGTTCAATATAAAGAGGCTTTGAAATGTAATCTCTGTGGGTTGATTGATATATTACATAATGTCTTTTTTTTGCTTTCTCTGTACAAACATGTTAAACATGCTTGATAGTTTTCTGAGTACACATAATTTCTTCCATTTCCCTTTGCGCTCAATCTATTATCTTTTACAGTATTTAATAAATTAATGTAGTCAATCTAAAATTGAATTACTTTATCCATAATCAAATTAATTATATATCAACATTTTCCAAGGCCATAAAATATGAATATCAAATAATAGCAATGTTTGCATTATGCTGTAATAGTTATAAAATCTTTTTCTTTAAGGAACAGTAAGAAGGTAATAGAGACTGTCAAAATTAAATACAATATCACAGCTATTCCTTTTTTATTAGGCTTTTTTAATCTCTATAAGTCATATCTTTATATACAGCAACAGGAATAAAGTTGGGTGGTTAGGGGAGGTTTTGTTAGCCAAATAAAATTATATTTATTCTCAAACTGTGCTTGTAACATGAAAAAAAAAAAGCTGCTAAAGCTTACACTCTTAGGTTATTTCATTTAAAGAGTTATTGATCCCTCACATAAATCAGACCCTTTCAGGTGTTTCTGTGACCCCTCAGTGCAGACTGGCAACACGCTTCAGGTCACAACAGCTGTACACAACATTCCTGCATGGAATTCCCTCTGTCCCAACACAACCGGAACAGTCAAAATTTCTTTTGCTCATTAACACAACAGAGTTTATTGGCCTGATTATACAGTGTGCTGGTCACCTTTGACACCTAATCCATACTTTTCCTGCAGAGGCTGACTGCTGAGCATCCAAGGAAAGGATCTCTGGCTTTCAGCACTCCCACAGCACCCCCTGAAATCTGGATGCCCATGACTGGGCAGCATATTTACACAAGCTCTTCCTTCCCAGGCAGCTCCTGAGCTGCAGATTTTCCAGAAAGGGTAGTAGCAAGAATAATTTTGCTGTTTTACCCATAATCAGGACATGTTTGTCATAAATATCCCAGCAGCCCACTGAACCTGCAGCAGAAGGCTGAGCATCCTTGCCCTCTCCTAAATCTGGTTAAAATCTAGCACCTCATGGACCAGCCCTTTTGAAAAGTCTGGGAGTGTTTTCTCAGACTCCTCTGCAAGAGCTGATGGTCCAAATAAATCACAAGGCTAAATCTTGGGATAGCTAAACCCCAAAAGCCCTGGTCATCTCAAATTACTGCCAAATGCTAGCTAGAACCCAGTCCTGGAAACCAAGGGAAGAATGCACTTCCTTGTCCTCTGACTCCATCAGCTGTGTGACAGTTTTGCTGTAAAATTAGAGTGGAAGTAGATGGAAAATCTCAGAGGCTCAGCAGCAACCTTCCCAACAGGGCTCCTGCAGGCACAGAGCAGCAAGGGCAGGAGTGGTGATGCTGCTGCAGAAATGCTCTGTCCTTCCAGCTCTTCCCAGCATTCACACGGCAACCAGCCAGTCCTAGTGGCAACTCTCTTGACAAAACATTTCCACTATTGCAGTGGGTTTCCCCCAAGAGAGGAAAAAGAAACCTTTTCCCCTTCTGTTTAAACAGTTGTCCCATTTTGATATATAACCTAGGGTGCTCAGATGTGGAACATATAAATATATAACATTAAAGGACCAACTGCATGCTCATGTGGTTCTGTCTCAGTATTGTCATCCTGGGCAAATATTTGATATCCCACCCTGCTTCTTGGTGGTCTCTGTTCTTTAAGCATCCTTGAAATTAAAAGACCATAAATCATGTTGCAAGATTTTTACATCACTGTTCAGAAATAAAAGCATTAAACCATGCATTCTGCTACCTAGAGTCCAAGCAAAACAAGCAATTATATTGCCTCCAAATTTTGGAAACATACATAGGAGCCAAAAATCAACTGTGACTACACATTTAAGATGCAAAATAGACTTGTGCCAAATTGAATTTCTTTGAATATAAAGTATTTGGGATTTTTGTGAGAAAGCAAACTCTTACTTCTGTGTGTTCTCTAGTATGTGTGGAACAGAGTTTCAAACTGATTTTTACATTTAACAAATGTTTTGTGTATCACCTAAATGAATAACAATCTGGGGCTAAATCTGCTTTACAATTATTATAGTGCAATTTTCCCTACCAAGAATGCCGTGGACTTACTGTTTACCTTTCAGTTGATTTTATTTGCCAGATTATATACAAAATGGTCCCATGGGCTTGCTGAATATATGGGTGCTAACAATGAAAAATGTGCATAGTTTTAATACCAACTTTGTAAATTGCCTTAATAATAGCCTGTATAATGTAATAGTATTTTCAACCAGTACTTTTAATTTCTAGCTCATAAAGTCTTTTCATTGAACCCCAAGGGTGTAGCTATAAAAGTAAGATTTAATTTTGTATATAATGTGGCCTAAATTAGTTTTAAAGCAATAGGAGAAACATGCAGCTCAAAGAGATAAGACTGAAATTATTATAACTCGGTGAAATTTCCTATAGCAAAATTAATCATTATTTCCATTTTTACATAATTTGACATAAAAAAATAAGACTAATGTAGATCTAATCAAGGTATATATTTTAAATCACTTTACCGTAAATTACAGAGGCCATAAAAAGTGTTACAAACCATATGACAGCAAATTATTTGAAGACACTTCCAAAGTTGGCTATTTCTTTGGTGAAATGAGTTAATAAATATATGCTACTCCAAAATAACAAATTGTATATTTATGTTCTTAACTTTGACCAAAACTGGAAGTTCACACTCAGAGACTGACAGCACCCCCTCATGGCTTGTCATGCTTGTCAACTGCCTGTGACATTTGGTCATTTTTCCTAAAAGTGCATTTCCTGGAATCATGTGATTATGCAAAAGCTCAGTTTCTCATTTTCTCACCCTCCCAACTGCAGAGAAAATCTAGCAAGCATGAATGATAAAGCAGATGAAAGGAGACAGCACATAAAAAGAGACCAAACATTATTTTCTCAGACTTCTTTTTTTATTTATTTATACTGCTCATCTTTCTTTGGTGGCTTGACACATTCATGACTGCTTGGCCTTGGCAAGTGTACTCTGTTGACCATTTTAAACACATGAAAAAAATCTTAAACACTATCAGACTGGTAAAAAAAAAATCATTTGTTCTATAAGAAAATAATTGTATTTAACCAGGATTTATTTTAAATACATTACATAAAGCCAGGCCCAACATTTTTCCTGCCATGTTGGCTGTGACTGCTTTTTAATAAGAAGACATCTTCCAATACTAAGTGCTTTCTGCTGTGGATAGTTTCTTTGGCCTTAAAAACACAGATTACAGCTGTCTTTGCAGTTAAATCTGATGTGATATCAAATCAGACATGGTACAGGAGAATGAGAAAGAAGAGAATATTCATGGTGGTATCAGAAGACTTAGATTATTCCCAGTACCTATTTGGAATGTTTTCTATGTTTATTAAAGTTTATACCACTGAGACATTATGTGAAGATCTCTCAGGTCTGTGCTATTAATATCTACACACCTTGATTTTACTTGCAAGACCAGCAAGGTTCAGTGGGTTTTTTATATACTAAAAGATTCCAACAAAGAAAACAAACAAACAATCAAAACTGATCTCTGCTCCACCAAAACCATCAATGAAGTGACAGTCAGAGACACTGCCTCAGTGTGCTCCAGTACTGTGGTATCCAGGCACATTTTGGATCCATCAAGACACTGGATTTTGGAAAACTTTTCCCAAACATTATTGCAAGTTCCTGATGTTGGCCCAAGGCTCTTAGAGTAAAGAGGAAAATTTCTCCAGGTTTTGGTATGAACAGACTCAGCCTCATCAAGAGTGGCTTTGTGGAATATTCTCTGTCATTTATTTCATCCTTGTAAGCCTTATTGATTTTTACAGCTGCTGGTGGTCTGACCCCAGGAATTGAATAATAGGCTACAGCTCCTGCAACACCTCCAACTCCCAAAGTTTCAGATCCTGTGTTTTTTGAATAGCTAAATAGGCTCATTAACTGTGTTTCTGAAGCCTTCCAACATATTTACTACAAACAAAAATAAGTATCTGTATCAAGCAATCTAAGTAATTATGTGCATTAATTATACACGCACATATATATTTATATACGCATGCAGGGGGAGATGGCACATGAGCTGTGTATTCCAGTGGTGTTCCTGGCATCCCATTTGCCCACGGATGGGGGCGTGGGGAGCAGACACAGTAGCAGTGCCTGTGTTGCACAGGACATCACGTCACTGTCCCCACGTACGTGAATCCCCCCGTGCCACAAGTCACAGCGCTCACCCCGCGGGACTGCAGAGCCCAGGAGGATGCTTGAGCACAGAAAATGGTAAAGATCAGAGAGTCAGGTAAGGAGCAAGCAAAATTTCAACAAGAAATACTTAAAATCAGGAGAATCACAGATTAGGAAAGCCCTCTAAGGCCAAGTTCAACCACTAAAATAACACTGCCAGGTCCACCCCGAAACAAGTCCCAAAACACCACATCTGCACGGTGCTTTGAACTCTTTCAGGGATGGGAATTCCACCCCTTCCCTGGGCACCCTGTTCCAATGCTTGACCATCCATTCAGTGAATAAATTTTTCCTAATATCCAATCTTGTTTTTAAAAAATGTCATCTAACTGGGAGTTAAATTTATCCGTGCCTTAATTAATTATTTCAATGGGATTGTATGACTGGCTGAGGACAAAAGACCTTAAAAATTACTGCACATTTTTAACGCCAGCGTGAAAAGTATACTGTATTAAAACATCACCCAACTTGCATTCTGATCTCTTTCTCTAACATACTTTTAGTTAAATCACTCCAAAACCAAGCTCAGGTATGTTCAGATGGAAGTCCAGGGGCTGCCTTGCTGCCAAGGGAGTGGTGTCAGTGCAATGTCCCAGCAGTGCAAGGGGATGCAAAGTGAAAAGTTGCTGTCCTAATATCAGCCACATGTCCCCACAGAAGCCCTGCAAAGGACAAACTGTGAGCTACCAACAAAAAGACTCAACACTGCATTAATTTGAATCTGAATAAGAATTTTTGCGGTACATTTGTAGTTTTTACAGGAAAGGTACTTTACTCAGTCATTGGGTTTTTTGGGCTTGCTTTGTTTCACTGAATTTGTCTGAGGAAATAATGGTTATGGCTGAATCACCAGTAGAAGGCAACTCTGGAGGACAATAGCAAATTCAAAGGCTGAGGGTTTCTCATGTGCTTGTGGTGGCATTGCTGGCAGTAATCAAATACCCAGGAAAGGAGCACGACCCTGTGCTGCTCTGTTAGAGAGGTGGGTTCTCTCTAATTCCAGGAATTTTCCAAGTGGCAGAGATGAGCTGGCACTTGAAAAAGAATTTATAAACATTCTCAAACAGGTTTTGAAATGCTACAGATTTGCTCTGACATTAGTAATTTCAGAGAATTAATTTTGGAATTAATAATTCATTATTTATTTGTTTTCTACCTCAGTAAAGACGCTATTTTGCCGTATTCAACAGAAAACAATAATCTTGTGAAGTCCTTTGAACCTTTTTTAGCTTTCCTTTTTTCATCTGTAAAACTTCTAGTTATACAATCTGGAGATGGAAAGAGAATCTTACTATGCAGGGTGATCAATTACAAATGATAAACAGCAAGTAGCAAAGTGCTGAAAATACAGGCATTATGATCAGCTTGCAAACATCCTTTGTGCTCAGCATTTCACTAAAGCGTTCATTGAGCAATCATGAATAATGAACACAATAGTGAAAAGAAAAAAAACAACACAACTTTATTCAGTTAAAAACTGGAAAGGAAAAAGTCAAATAAATTATTCCATATGATCAGTTTTCCCCTCCAGTTACTGCTTTATCCTCCTCTACACAACTAGAACCACCAGGACCTGCCTGCTTTTTTCCTGAAGTTTTTTTTTTTTACAATCTGCTACAGGAACCTCTCCCTCTCTGGCTGCACTCTCAGTCTGTCTCATGGAAAATATTTGGTGGACTGCAACCAAGCTCCTCTTTACATGCAAGTGCTCTAATCCCACCAAACAAGAGTGCCTGTTTTTCAAAACAGAGAATGAATTCCCCTATTTCATCCAAACTAGATTTATATCAATGCCCAGATTTAAGGCAGATTCCTAGCTGTTCCCTCATGGGGAAGAAGATGAAAAGAAAGAGTTAAAAATGCAGTGCTTTGGACAAAATACATGCATTTGTTCAAGGAAAAAAGTTATAACAAGAAGATATGCACGCCTGATGATGAATGAAAGCCTGTTTGTACCTAATGTATCGAAGAAATTGTTCAAGAGCAGTTAATTTTGCCATTTCAATGTCTTTATGAGTTATCTGCCACAGAAGTACTGGTTTTAAAAAGATGAGTTGCCTGGCAACCACTTTAACATAGACCAGCTGACTTTTCTGAACTTTGGGAAATGTTTTATTCATCAGCTGGTATTCTTTGCTTACTTCCCTTCATTTTCAAATTCCCTTTTCTGATTGTTTACATGCTTTTTTTATTCTACAGAGCAGCTTCATGGTGTATCCACTACCATGCAATAATGGACACCAGTTTTTTGCATAATTTACACCAGTTTTTTTGCATAAAATCACTTTAAAAAACAACAGGCATTTATATTATATTTTTGTTGCATACATACTCAAATCATCATATTACTTTACCCAAGCTAGCCTTAGAGTGATAGAATGCTTGGAAGAATTATATTAATTTTCTCTATTCATTAATTAAAAAATCAATACCAGAGACGTTACTTTCCTTCCTGAATTTCCCACAGATCTGTTGATACCAGTTTAGGGGTAGGGAATTAAGACGCTGGTAGGTAAAGAGATAGAAAGACAAGAACTGTTTTGGATTACACCACTTGGAAAAATCACAAGAAATTGGGAGGTGAGGAAAGGAAACATATAGAAGAGAAGTTCTTGCCAATAATGAAATAATTCCCAAGGGAAATAGCAGCCATCTCTCATTCTGAGACTTTTCCTCTATAATTTGTATGGTGATACAGAACCTGAACAGACCAAAAGGAAGACACTGACATTTTGACCCACCCAGCTTTTTGAAGCCTTCATTATCAAACACAGTTTGATAAAGGCACCCTCATGTGTTGGTTTAATTCTCTGTGTGGAGAAAATGTTGTTTGATCTCCAGCTAAGGGACTGCAGCTCTTGAAGTGCTCACATGGAGTGGCATACCTTAAGGCCCTGACCCGAGGAGCCAGTGCAGGGGATGTTGTTTTGGATAACAGTTTAGAATATGTTAATGATGCCCAGAAAGGGGTTTGCAGTACTCCCACCCTTGAAACCTGAGGTAAGATAGTTTTCCTATTTTGAAGCAACAGCAGAGTCACACACAGTTCACTTTTAATGAGCTCCCTTGTTTAGGAAGTTGTTCTTGTTTACACATCCACGTACTGTGTGTTAAAGGTGCAATGAAAAAAAGCAGTTCCAAAAAGTAAATGAGAAACAGGCAAACAAAAGCATTATGCCTGGCCTTTGGCACTGCACACATGTTCTGGTGGCTTAACTTCGTATTTTTTCTCTGGTTCTGACTTGCTGCTTTCAAAGTAAGTTAAAGGAAATTGTTTACTGTTTAAGGAACAATTATAAGCCAGTATATGTCATTAGAACCCAAAGGTTCCTCTTCTAAGGCCATTAAGCAATGAGCAGTGACCTCTGAGGAGGGTCTGAATGGGGCACAGTTGTGCATGCCCTGAGCAGGACCAGCCTGGGCACCAGGGGAGGCAGCAGTCCTGCTTCAGGAAAATTACTCGGGAGCTCATCATTTGTGTCATCTTTTACTGAATTAAAGTGCCCAGACAAACAGAATGCCATTATCTCCTAAACTTCCGGTGCTTGTCTCTGCTGCTCCAGTGGGTTTCTTTCCCTCCCAGTCTCAGCACACAAGGCGGCCACAAGCACCTGCTGTAAGGAGGGGTCTTTGAAAAGGGTCCTTTAAATAGAATGCTTTTTGGGACTTTTCTTCTATTGCACCTTGCTTAGGGTGGCTGCACTGAGCGAGGATTTGGCCTCGTTTACTCTCTCTTTTAGGAGACCTTGAAACTATTCACAGTCTCTTTGTAGAGCTGCAATAATGATAGCATCTTTTCAAAAACAGGAGTGAAAACATTATCTTAAAGAAGTATGACTGATTTATTCAGGTCATTAGTAAAATTCTCATTGAATTTAGTAGAATCTTTACTTCACTCTAGGCCTTCATCAGAAAGAGAGTTTTTTGGCTTAGAAATACAAGACTAACTGAAGGCCCAAAGTTGTTTTGTTGCTGCTTTATAGCATATCTTGATCAACTAAGTCCTGAAGAATTTTACATTATACTAGCACATGTAATTTGTATAAATATTGAACTACAGGCCCAGACTGGAGGATTACCAAAACATCAGAGAGACTTGTGCTCATATAATTCATAAATTCAAAGCATTACATCCTCATTGTGGTCATGCAAAAAGAATCCAGACTTCAGTCCTCTGGTCCAGGCCCAGGGAAAGCTTTTGCATTAATCTCATTCACTCAAGTGTTTTCCTAAATACGAAGCCATAACCAGGCAAAGGCACAATTCACATCTCCTGCAGCTTTGGTTGGAGCCAGTGGATTCAGTAAGGTTTGTCAAAGCAAGCCCCAATGAAACCATGGAAATGTAATTACTGACAGAGACCACAAATGAAGAAAATTGTACAGGTACACAGAAATTAAATTCTTCCTGCAGCTATCATTTCCAGTTAATGCACACATGTAATTACAAATATAGTCATAATAATTTGTAATAACTTTAAATTAAAAGTTCTCACTAATTAGTAGATCACTTTATCACTCTGGGTTTTTAGGATGCTACTCCCTTCTCAGTGAAAATCTCAGCTTCTCTGTAAATGTCTTCCTTAAACTTGCTAGGAAATATGTGTATTTCAGTGAATATTTAAATCCTAGTCATGCCCATACATTTACACACATACATACAGGCACGTTTGTATTAAATTACTTTCAATCTCTGTCTGGGATGACAGGAAATCACATCCCCCCTGCCTAGGAAATGGTAAGAGATGCTGTTAATAACCAACCTTTCCTTCAAGTCTTCCTAAAGGAAAACTATGTTGTTTAATGGTCTTCCTTTGCCCAGGCTTGGCCTGCCAAAGTTTGGTCTTTACCAGTCTCACGCATAAAAGGCTTCCCATAGTGAAGCACAGAAACTGAGGCGCAGATGAAGCAGGCATGTTGTGAGGAAGCCTAAATACTGCATCCCTCCACAGCTTTCCATTATCACCTGGTGAGTGTAACTGGTGGCACAGGGCTCCATAAAGAAAACAAAATCTTCCTATTTCTATCTTAGTCCTCTGGTTATTTATTAAATAACCTATGAAGTTTGGTGTCTTGCCCTCCAGAGAAAGACTCAGATTTGCCCTATATATTAGTTACACAAAGTTGCCCAAGAATAAAGTGTGCTCAACTATCAAAAATTCAAGGAAAGTTTTTGCTTCCCTTTAAATATTTTTAATTTTCTTAAGAAAAACACAAGAACTAAAAATTAAGACAGCTTTGTTTTGGAATCAAAACAATATATCAGGAAAAGTCAGACTTCTTCCCAAATCTTCAGCAACGTTTAAAGTTTCCAGACATACCCAAGGTGCTACTAAGATATCTTGCGTTTCAGGGGATCTCAAAACCTGGCTGCTCTGAAAGAACAATGTTCATAAGGAAAGAAAGCAAGAACTAAGGTGTGAAAACATCCTTTCCTCTAGCACTGTGATTTTTTTATGGAGAAATGCAGGATGGCGACTAAGAGGAGGATTTCAAGGTCCTTATAAATGCCCTATAAGTCTTTTGCAAGCGATCTACTGCTGCCATGGCTGGGCAGACACACAAATTCCTCTTTCCTGCTCACCAAATGCCCACCACTTCCCCACTCCTCCTCCTCCTGCCCCGTATCATACCCTTAGTGCATCCAGCCAGGCTACAGGGCCAGGCTGGAAATATCAGGCGAGCAGAGACACACATTGCTCAAAAGAAACAATGTTCAGTGAGCAAAAAGAAACAGAACATTTTGCTTGGTTACTGTTAATATGCATCTTTTTTTTAAAATGTTTTTATTGACCAACAAGTTGCACAATACTTTCCTGGCATGCATTATTAATGCATCTATTAATATTATTATTACTGCCTATTATCTGTTATTAACATAGCTATTATACATCTTTTATATATGTCCACCACATGCCCTTATATCTATCTATTCTAAAACGGTCTCTCTGCCCACGGGGGAAGAAGCTGCCACAAGACCATCTGATCCCAAGTGATTGGATTAGTAGTAACTAACACAGACGGTACCAGTTGGTGGACTCCTTACACCGCCTGTGCTGCCTGCTCTCCAACCCCAAATACATTTTTAGAAGCCTTAAGGAGACAACAATTAGGTGAGGTAATAGTTATTCTTAGCCTATTATCTCTCACGCAAATGCTGTTCCATAAATAAAACCTGAAGGATCTGTCAACACATGGAACTTACTCTAACATGTCCTGGTGGCTTGAAAATGAAACGGGATCTTCGGATTTGTTTTCAGCTGAGTAAACATGGTGATTTTTAGGGCAAACCTTCTGAGATATCCTGGGTCAGTAAATACGTGCAGATGGTAAAACAAATTGACATAATATTAATTGAGGCACTCACTATCCCCTAAGAGTTATTGTTTTGAACTAACACTGAACTAGTTTTCTAAGGGAAAGGCATTTGTTGCATTGTAACTTGATATTATTACTACAAACTAAATAAATTTTTTTTCATCATAAAGGCTCCTGGTTTTCTTAAATCTAATAGTAATTGATTCCACATTTTCCAAGCTATGTAACAAACAGCTTTTTTATGCATAACTTGTATTCATCTTGGAACATGATATATTTTCAAAGGCATTATGAAACGAAGTGCATAAGCAGTCAGATTTGAATAGAACATATTATACCGTTCAATCAGCTTACTACAGGCCATAGCCTTAAAAATAAAATTATACCAGTACTGCTGGCATTTGTGCTCCAGAGGGAGATGGTTAATTCTTCAATAAAAAGTAGAAGGATTTGCATCTGCCCTGGCTGACAACATAAAAGATCAACGTTTTTCCTCATACTTAGGGCAAAACGTTCTCTCTAAAAACCAAGTTAATGCAATATTAAAGCTGCAGAGTTAAGCATATAAAAATGAGGATAGGCACAGTTAACAGTGAACATTCAACCATAATTCCATCCTTTGGTGTGTTTGCATTAAAGCATGGTTTGCCATTGTGTGATTACTTCATGAGGAATATAATTAAAAATATTAAGCAGCAGAAACTGTGGGACAATCATACCAATTCTGTTTGAAAAGAAAATTTAAATAATTCTATCGTGTACATGGTATATTCCAAGCTTTCACCTTATTATGGCTTGGGGAGGATTTTGCCTATAATAAGAAATGCAGTGTTTTTTATTTGTCACTTACAAAGTTACTCCCAGACTCTTCTGATATGATAAACAGAATATAATCAGGGAACAGAAGCATAAAAGGAGAAAGATGCACTATATTCCACAGATATGACACAAATTCTCAATCTTCAGGAAGCAAATGAGTCAGTTCAAATACTAGCATTTTATATCTAACAATTTATTCTTAAGAGACTTTGTTCCCAATAGCTGGAAAGATATTTTTCTTCTAACATAAACCTTTGAATAAACACAATAAGATAAATCTTAATGATCTACTTGGAAAAGCAATCCTGTAATCTTTTCACTGTGAAAAGATTTTCATGTATTTTCATACCACAAATTTGAAGTGTAGAAACGTTACTAAACCCAAAACACTACTTAATGTTACATATTAAAAAAAAAAAAAGTAAGTACACTCATCTCAATAGGTAAAATCTCCCTTGTTAAGATTCTTCCCAGTTCTTTCAGAATCAATCCAGCACAACAGTCAAGATATATCCTCCTACACCTTTTTTGTTCACGTCAGATCCTCCACCACTCCAGGCCTTGTCTCAGTACAGTTTCTATACCAAAGTAATCAAATCAATTGGGAAAAATGTTTTGGCTAAAATCGGTGCCACCTCATATCACAAAACAGGATGTTATTGGTACAGAGTTTATTTATACTACTGCTGCTTGCTTTTGTTAAAGCTATACTGTAATAAATATCTTTATAGCTAACACACTTGTGTCCACACCAGGCTGTTACATTGATTTAAACACTGTCTGTTTTCCCAGCAATTTGGCTAAATTATTAAAACAATGACATAGAAAGCAGAGCATAGAGAGCTAGATGATAGAAAACAAAAAACACTTTCACCTCTCATTTTCATCATCTTTTGTTTGAATTTAAATCTTGCAGATCATGTCTAAGCCTATAATCACAAAAAGCAGCCACATTAAAAAAGAAGGGGATTTGGAGGGCTCTGCAGCATTCACACCTTTCCTGTAAAGAGCTGCAAACACTAGAAACATCAGTAAAATTATCATTAGTTCAGTAGTGTATGAAAATGTCCTTTTTCAAGAAAATGTTCTCCTTTTAGTTTCTTCTCCATTTGTAGAAAAGCCTTTGTGAAACTTTTTCTCATTATCTATGATTTATTTCCTTATTCCTGGACCTGGAGTGTAATAATGGTCCAAATGTAATAGCCTTGACCTTTGCAGCTCTTCTCAGGGAGGTCACAGAGAATTTTGTTTAAGCAAGGATTTCAACCAGAAATAACATGATGCACTTAGATTATATAGGGCTTTATCTACTGGAACGTACATTTCAGCTGTCCCCTGTGCCTTGCCACACAATCAGCACTTCTTTACGAGCAGGGAAACTGAGGCACGCTGAGAGTGAATTACCACTGACTGAAACCGCCGAAGGTGGAATTAGAGGTCAAGTTTTCTGCATCCAATACTCACTTTAACCACAGTCACATCCTTCCTCCCAGCACGGTCCATGTCCTTCCATAACAAGACACAGTTATTATTTAAAAACTGAAGCGTGGGAAGGTTTGTGTAGATGAACACTGGTATTGCTGCTCTTCTGGGGTGCTTATTTGAAAAGCCCAAGGAATTTTCATTTCATTAGGCAATGCCCAGTAATAAATTTCTTGTCTCCACTCTCCTGCCTCTTCATCCCATTGTCTCCTTTCCTAATGCACTGCAGATCAGGACTGCCATTTTTGGTACAGCTCTAAATTCAGTTCTCTCTTTCTAATTACAGAAGTTTCAGGCTGTTAAAAGGAAAATAAAATGAGCACTCCACTTAAAAGGGGCAAATAAACTGGCACAAAGTGAGTGTTAAGAGCATCCTTATCAGCAAGATATCCCTATGCCTTTCCTCCCACCATTTTGTCAAAATCATAAAAAAAGAAACAAAATGGCAACCACTAATATTCAGATTAATAAAGACTCATATTATTCCCAGCTGTTGACTATAAGTGGCAATCCGTGTGCAGTCTTTGTACCCAATGTGGTTTTTACAATACCCATATTTGTTTCTGCTTCTCAGTCAAGCTCCAAATAGGAACTGGTATGTAGTAGGATCTGAGCAAATAATTTATTGTCTGTCTCACATTTAAGGAACTGCAAAAAGAATGTGAAAAAACAAGGAAGAAGGTTTTTGTCCATTAACCAGGACCTTATAGAGAAAAAGAAGAGGGTTTTACTTGTTAATAATGAACAGAGGTTCATGCTTTTAGATTTCATGGCTTTCCATAAGGCACAGGAATTCATATGGTTCTCACATTTTCTGAAAAGTGAAGCCCAAGCTAAGTTTAAGCATTTACCAAAAGCTGTGAGAAATACCTTTTCCTTTGCAAACATTCACATTTTCCTCACTCTGCCATCCTTTTTTAAACCCATTTTACGTTCATGTAGCCAAATGCATATTAAATATTAATATAACACTTTTATATTGGTTCCTGCTTATTTTCTAGGGGAGCATAACAATAAGTATTGTGCATTTGACAGCGCTGGCTACATTATCGCCAACTACTTTTAAACACCGCCTTTCAGCTTCGTAGGGATCCGGCTAATCGGGAAACGAGAAGGAGCGAGCGCTCCTCTCCTGCCCCGCGCTCCCAGGGCAGCCCCGGGGAGGTTTCCCAGAGCGGGACGGTGCCGGGAAGGGACGCGGTGCCACCGCCGCTGTCCCCACGGCACGGGCAGCGGGAGCTGCGGGCACCGCGTTCCTGCGCTGCCCAGGGTCCGAGCCAGCCCCGGGAGCAGAGCACAGCGGGGCCGCAGCCATCGCCCTCACCCTGCGGCCGGAGCCGGGCTCGGGCCGGTCGCGCACAGGGCAGAGGGGCAGCCCCGCTGCGCAGCGGGAGCCGCGAGGCCGCTGCTCTGTGAGAGAATCAGTGGTTTGCACCTAGAACTTCAGCTGGGTAACGCTGGTTTTGCAAAAGAAAGGTAAGGCTTCTCGGGGAACAGCTTAAAGGAATGGGAAAAAACTTATTTCCTGCAAATCAGGAACACGTGCTTACTAGTCCTTAAAATGGTCTTGTGTTTTAACTCTTTGAAGTCTCAACATTGTCATCTATGGGAAGGAAAAAGGACAACGATGATGGCCAATATTTATCACACGTTTTCTACACAAAGGAGCCAGATAATAAAATTATTGCAGAATACAGAGACATTGCTAAAGTGGTGTGGTTTCACAATATTCTTCCTTTGCAAACTGCTTTTCCATTGCATAATTTTACAAATGATCTGAAAATGTTCCTATTGAAAGCCAATATGATTTATACTAATCTCTCAGAGGCAGCTGGAATATGAAGAAAAGCTGATGCATTTACTGTTTGATAAACGACACTATATTTAGGGACACAAACAAAAATCAAGACAACAGCTCTTGGGAAAAGAGATGCAAAAATTTTCCATCAGGGATCACATTCTCTTCTTCACTAACTACATCCTTAAAACTTCAATATGAAACAAAGTATGGCTTGTTATTTGTTTGTTTATTTGGTTGGTTTTATTTAAGTACGTTCAGCTGCAGTCACTGATACTCAAAATCTCATGATACACCATTACTTTTGTGTTCAAACACCAGAGCAGTTACCAACAACTGTGATCAATTCTATGTGCATTTTAAATTACTTACTCTGATTCAATCAAAAACTTAAAGGCAAAACTGTGGGAGAAATTTATAGACTGTATTGTCAAGAAAGATCTGCCTAATTGTAGAGTCACTGCTACAGGAGCAAGGAGACATTTCTATCTCTTATGTCATTTATGTTTGTGTATCATGGTATAGTGCTAGCAGCCATATTCCAAAATAAGTTGCTTTAGTAGGTTCTACAAATAAGATGACATTTATAAAATGGCAATAAATTCAGTTCAATTTAACTTCTCTCTTACATACATTGTGGCACCTACAGTGGATTAATGCATCAGACACTTGTTACAGGGTCTGTAAACCATTGGGACCATCACGGTCACAATCTGCAAGCCCTCTCAGGACATGCTCTGTACTCCTTAGCAGGCTGGCAGGTGCCAATCAGACACATCCACACTACAGCTGCTGCAAACTCAAGGAATTTCTGCCATGCAAACCCAGTCCTAAAAGATACAAGTCCTAAATGCACTAGATTTGCCCCCACTATGGCTGGTTCCAAGACAATATCTTGCCTGATCTGCCCTCCTTTCTTTACTCTGGGTGTACAGACTCATGGGGATCTGAAAACTCCTGGGCTAGCCGTTATCCCCTTGGATCAGCCCCAGTCCCAACAAGCCAGTCTTGGTACCCACAGGTCAGCCCTATGCTCTGCCGCAAACACAGACACGGTGATGAGCTACATGATCATCCAGTCCTTACTTTTCTGTCTCTAGCAGCTAAAGGCAACTTAAATATCCAGGCTGTCTAATTGCCAAGGCTAACTGTGACTCACAAGCAATCTGCTGGATTGTGGTTTAATATTTGGGAATTGTGCCATTTCAGTGAGCTTATGTTGTCCCTGCAGCTCCCATGTCCTTCCCTGGTTTTTTCAGCCAGTCCATAATAGACCCACAAACACAGTGGTGCCAGCACAAGGTGGGGGCCTTCTCTTTTGGCATCTCAGTACTCAGGAGGATTGTTCAAGAGCAGCCCTGCCCCATTTGAATCTCTAAAATTTTTCAGTAACCAGATACTGAAAAACAAGCAGCCCTCAGCATCTCTTCTGCAAATACAGGACACCAAAGACCTAAAACCCCGACAGCAGCATTAAGCACCTCGGAAACTGAACAGCTGAGAAGACTGAGGAGAGATCAGCCAAGAGGTGGTGGAGTGCACAGTGTTTGCTCACACCTGCCCCTTGGGGGGGGCAAGACACTTCAGAGCTGACAGGGATGTGGGTAACACATGGGGTAAAACCTGAATGAACTGACTGCTCAAAACAAAACAGGGGTTTTTTCTCTGAAAGGTCTGAATCTTTTAATGAATATAAAATGGGAGAATTCTAGAAACAAGTGACAGATAAAAAGATAGCTTTGGGGCAGTTTTTTGTTAAATCTTTAACCAAAGTAACAGTCAAGACAAATATTTCCCAAAACAGTAAAGAGAAGTAACTAAAGCTTAGGGCCATCATTGCCTTTCCCTGGAAAGCACCCTGATACAGTTCCCGCTTAACCAGCTCATGTCTAAACAACTATCTGTTTGTCATAGACAAAAAAAAAAAAAAAAAAAGCAAA